>WTSP01024601.1:25526-54183 GCA_025331215.1 Actenoides lindsayi | reverse complement strand
TTCTCTTCTCTTCTCTTCTCTTCTCTTCTCTTCTCTTCTCTTCTCTTCTCTTCTCTTCTCTTCTCCTCTTCTCTTCCCCCTTCACCAGCAACTCTGTTGCTTGCTTTAGGTGAACTTGCTTCCTTGTCTTTGCTAGCTATGGGACATGGTGGTGTTCCTGTAGGAGGTACAATGACAACCTGTCCTTCTTGGGCTAGTATGTTCATTTGCTGTAAATAAAGTTGAATTTCATTTTATGTTAGTGCCTAATTAAAGGCTTTTTATAAACTGCTTTACCCCTGAAGTATGTGAGCTCTCCCGACATGGTCAGTATCCATATACATGCAGCAAATCCAGTTCCACATGTGATCTAAATCATGGCACATGGGAATAATTCCTTGTGCTTTGCCCTTTCCAGTTCTGGTTACCTCAACTGCAAATATATGAAGGATATAAATTTGAGGAGGCAGCAAATGTTGGTTTCAGTTGGTAGGACAAGTGTGCCAAGAAGGGCTGGGTAATAGTATTCAGCAGCACCTTTGAGGGTGACAAGAGCCCTGGAACAGGCTGCCCCATAAAGTTGTGGAGTCTCCTTCTCTGTAGAGATTCAAAACTCACCTGGACATGTTCCATTGCAACCGGCTCTGGGTGATCCTGCTTTAGCAGGGGGGTTGGACTAGACAATCTCCAGAGGTCCCTTCCAACCCCCACCATTCTTTGATTCTCTGATTCCCTGTTACCAAAGCTGAGGCCACTAACATGCAGTAAGGGTGAGGAGATGGGCGAATTTATTTACTGAAGGTAAATATGTTATTATGAGGGTGTGCTCATTAAATACTCAGTCTCTCAAATATAGCCACACACTGTTAGGATCACCAAAAGTGATGTGGGATGCAATGGATGCTGAAGAAAACTGTCTCCGGAAACTAAATGTCCCAAGGATAAGAATTTAAGCAAATTTCAATTAAAGTAAAGAAAAATGCAATGCAAATATTGCATGAGGTACATAAAGGAAAAAAACAACAACATAATATTTTAAGTTTTGCATTCTGAGAGTCAAAGAAACACTAGCAGGTAGCCAGCTCATCAGTGATGAACCTTATCGTTCTTCAGAGATTAAAGCTCTTCACACAGCTGATGATGGGAAGCTCATTTTGTACAGTAGTTCAGCCTTAGAGAAAGAAAGAGCACAGCCTTCTCTAGTAGTCGACTTGCTGGGGAAGAGCTTCATGAATTTACACGTGGCAAGCAGCTGTGCCAGCTTTGCTACCTCAGGGTCAAGACGTGGTTAAACCAGATGAGGCTGTTATTGCTCAAAAGCTTATTGCTTATAAAATATCTTGATAAAGATCACTTCCCTTGGTAGGTGACACCTTTTCTCACCTAATTTGGACTGATGTAGGCTGTGGAGCACCACCAAGCCTAATAAAGTTCTATTCAGCAGAGAGACATGAGTTGATCAACCCTGGGGTACTCCTTTAGCACAAGTGGGAAAAGAGAATGTGTTTAAATTGGCTATTTATGTTCAAATACTTCTCAATGACCCCCACTGTGTTCCCTAAAAGTATCAATTTCTCTTCTCTCCAAGCAGAGAAGTGTAACTATCTGGGGATAAAAAATATGTTTCTAAGAAGATAAATCAACTTCTGATGGCTATCTGTAGACTTATTGAATGTGAAGTAGGAATCAGTGCCTGGGGATGTGGAGGGAAACCTGCATGACTTGTTCCTTGTGAAAAAAATGTGCAAATACTGTTATTGTGATAAATATGATCTATTTTTATGTCCTCTTCATAGAGGACTATACGTGTGTCTGCTATGTGTAGGCAGAGAGACCTAGCTCATCCCTCTGTCTGGGTCCAGCTCCCATCTTAAATTTCCTCTTGTGAAACTGCTGCATTGACATTTTGCTTCCAGTTTATGGATGGATCTCCTCTGGTCTGCCTCTTCCTTTATGCAGAGAAAGCTTCTACCAGGCTCCTCAGTGACAGATACCTGTCCATGTCTCATGGCCCCATTTTGCTTGAGCTGTTTCCCAAGTGTGACACAGTGGGTTACCATCTCTTCTTTGGCATTGGACTGAGACATTACTGATTTTTGTGAGTTTTAGCCTCCCTTTCTGATTTGGGGAAAATTAATCACAGTGCTGTAAATGTCTTAGAAAAGAGATATAAAGGGATTTCACTTTTAGAATCATAGAATCACCCTCATAGTAAACAACTTCTTCCTAATGTCCAATCTAAATCTACCCTTCTCTATTTCAAAACCATGGTCCCTCGTCCTATCACCACATGCTCTTGTAAATAGCCCCTCCCCAGCTTTCCTGTAGGCCCCCTTCAGGTACTGGTCTCCCTGGACCCTTCTCTTCTCCAGGCTGAACAACCCCAGCTCGCTCAGCCTGTCCTCGTAGGAGAGGTGCTCTAGCCCTCTGATCATTTTCGTGGCCCTCCTCTGGACCCGCTCCATCAGGTCCATGTCCTTCCTGTGTTGAGGGCTCCAGAGCTGGATGCAGTACTCTGGGTGAGGTCTCACCAGAGCAGGATGGCAGAATCACCTCTCGATCTTCTGGCCACACTTCTTTCGATGCATCCCAGGATGCGATTGGCCTTTTGGCTGCGAGTGTGTATTGTTGGCTCATGTCCAGCTTCTTGTCCACCAGAACCCCCAAGTCCTTTCCCACAGGGCTGCTTTCTATCACCTCATCCCCCAATATTTGCACAAATATTAAGCAATACTTTCCATTGTAGCTTCCTGTCTCCTTAATTTCCTCAAGTTATGGCACATAGCTTTCATCTCTCCAACTCCTTCTACTCTGTTCACAGCTTTATCCACTCTATAATTATTAAAAACATGGTGATGACTTTCTATTTTTGACAAAAATGATGGAGACTGGAATATGATCCCAAGCTGAGACATTATGTGTTTGAGAAGCCTTTTTTATCTCGAGGTGGAATTAAACATTGTTGATGCATCCATTGCATTTTAATACAATCAGGAGGCTTAGAGGCAGCCAAAGTGAGGCTTTTATGTCAACTGGAAAGTGGTTTCTGCCCAAAGAAGTTGTGAGAAAATGTTTCTGTAAGGAGACAAAGAGATTTCCCAGGCAGAAAGTACAAAAGCTGTTTATACAGGCTCCAGCATTTGATCACAAAGCCCAGGGCAAGGCTGAAGAGAGCTAGTGACAAAGCATTCTTGCCTGAGGAAAACCAGCAAGAGGGAGCAAACTACAGGAAGAGATCAGGCAAAACCAGATTGACTGGCTTTAAACCCCCTAAAATGCCTCCCCTCTTTGTAAAAAGCCTTTCTACCGTAAAGATGACACTTTTCAATGCTGGCTTTGCCACTAGCCTCATAACTCTACCAACCAAAAAATACATGAGATGAGGAGTGAATCCTCTCAAAATGAAAAAACTTCCTACAAATGTAATTTTGAGAAATACTGTTTATTTCTATACACATATTTATACCTTAAAAAGAAGGAGAAAGAAGCCAGTAAGAGTTCAGGAAATTCCCCAGTGACTTGCTATCGATTTTATGCAGAAATTGCTGAGATCTCACAGCAATGGGCCGCATACACACAGTCCATATCACATCTGGAAGCTTCTTCTAGAGCTGAAAATCCTGAGCCAAGAACAACCTCTGGCTCCCACATGCTTTTGGGCTGTGTGACTTGCATTGTTTAAAGAAAAATGTGCCTGCCTTAGACCTGCACCCTAAATTAAAGATGGAGACAAATCTCTGATTCTCAAGCACCCCTGACATGGGTGAGGAATGGATGGCTGTGAGCCTCAGTAGCTGTTTTATGACCTTGAGGTGAAGCTGAAGCTCTTGGTTAGGACAACACATGGAAGGCATCACTGGTGGCAGACTGCATATATAGTGCCATCAGAGCAATTAGACCCAACACGAGACTGCGTGGTCAGCCACGTATGAGGGCTGAATGTGAGAATGAAGATGGCCACATTGGTCTCAGATGATGGGACAAATTGTCCCTTAAAAGCAGAGGTGTAAGGAGTTGTTGCTGCTGGCACTAACTTTTCAGGCAAGGTCAAGCAATACCACAGGACTTCTACTACTCCAAAATGAACTGGAGACCTCCATGAGGAGGAGATGGGTGACCAGGTAGACCAGTGCTTATTCTATTTGAGACAGGTGGTGGTGTTGGTGGTCTCTGGCAAGTGTCGTGACATGTCTGGATGTCGTCCTTAAGTGCTTCACAAAAGATGGTTAGAAGTTGGCTGACATGGCTGGGAGACAATGTCAGTGGCTTACTTAGGCTTGCTAAAGCCAGGCTCATTTGAGAGCCTGCCTCTGCACTGGGAAGACCACCATTTTTGGTTAGTCTTCAGCCTAGTCCTCAGCTGCTATGAAGAGATACAAAACACTGCAATGGTGGATAAGGTAGAAGCGTATTGATGCTGTTAACTCCTTATAAGCCAGTGAGCAAAGCTCCAGTCATGGTAGCTCTCCTCTTCTTAACATATATTTGCACCTCTAACTTCTGCATGTGTTAGGGTTTTGTCAAACTCAGGTGTCAAGGCTCATTAGTTTTCCTGACATGAGGTCAAAGTGGGGAGTATTTCCTAATAATTTTCCAGACTTTTTTCATTGAGGGAGTAAGATGGGAATTCTTTTAGTTCATATCAAGTTTAATATGCATAGAAACAAACATTTTTGAGGATCTCACTAAACCAGTTGTAGCCCTGATCAAATGAAGTTCTTATATATGAGTTTATCAAGGTCAGTCATACAAACAGTGCCAGTCTGTATGGGTTAGAGATACTCCATTCTCCACCACTTTGAAGGCAGAGATGACATCTGACACCAGAATGAGACAGTTCCTACTCCTTTTTTTTTAGTCTGTGGCACTCTGAGCAGCACATTCCCACAGGTTTATAGGCATTTCCTATGAAATTGGTAGGTTAAGCCCTGTTTGGTGCTGGCCCTTAAGGGTCTGAAGGCCAGCTATGGTGACAGCAACTAACAGTGAACTCCAAAGGGGCATCTTCATTTTTGTGATCCAGTGGTTGCAGCAGTTCAGTTGGCTGTCACAAAACCATCTCCAGAGCACTTCAGTGCAATATTCTCCAATGAACATATGAACAGACAGATCTAGTTAGGTAGATTTCTTACCCATCTCTCCATCCTTCCTCCCATTCTTTGTAGAAAACTGTTCAGGTGGTGTGGAACCAAAGTAAGTGGCTGATGCTGTGCCTCACCTACTGGGTCCCAGATTAGGGAGACTAGTTTGGCTTTTTTCACCTGTTTTGTGGTCCTTGTGGGCAATTTCAGGTTTGCATGACCAATTCACAGACTATTCTAAAGTATTTGGAGCTCAGTGTGGTGATGATCATGCTGTCAACATGGGATCCAAAGTGACTTTCACAGTGGCATCTTCCTGCCACTTCGAGGAGAATGTCACAAAGGGGACGCTTGGATCTTGTATCTGTGTCAGTTGTCAGGGATTTGGCCAGGACAAGCCAGAAAGTCCTTTCTCTGCTGAAGGAGTAATTCTGACAGTTTTCAGAGGAGGATGTAGACATTTTGAGGGCAACTACTAATCTCCAGGCATTTGTGTGAAAGGGCAGTGGGGTTCTTTGCTGGGATTTAGGAAAGCCTGGGAGCGGAAACTGGGAAGTGTGGGAGTGTGGGTGGGTGTGATGTCCCCTGTGGCTCATCTGGCCTGAAGAAAACCATCTGTCAGATCAAGTGCTCACTTGTGGCCTGGTGGGCAGTTGAAAGATACGGCAGACAGCATGTATGTGAACACCCATCCTCCAACCTTCCTGTGCATGCCATTATCAATGGCTTTTTCAGGATCCCACAGCTTTCTCCAAGCTTTACTTTTACCCCTGGAGACTTGTTTTTTTGCTCTCTGTCAGGGACCAAAGAGACGCAGTCTCTATGTCAGAGAGACATGAAGGCAGATTTTCTGCCAAGGGGAAAATGCTGTGGTCTGCCTGTGAGCAGCAGTAGCACAAAAGAGAGGTGGTGATCAAAGCTGGAAGTCTGGACAGAGTCGTAGTCCTCATATCATCTGTCTGCTTCCCCTTGACATGGACTTGGAGATGTGCACTAGGAGGTTTTAGAGATCCTTTGTTCAAGTTTCGTGGATGGTGACTCACCTACCACTTACCACATCCTTGGGCTCCCTTTATAACATGTATGACCTGGGTGTCCCTTCCAGCACTGCACAACGTCTCGGTGAACACACATGTCCTGGCATAGAGAATGAGTCCTGTGTCCTAGAAAGATGTCTAGGGGCCACCAGGGGCCACACATGAGATTTGACTGCAAGACTGAATTTATCCAGCCCCAGCTGCCAGCCTCTGAATCTTACCAGGTCTTTGTCCACGAAAGTAAAACATCTCCAAATCTGATCTGGGGAGAGGGGCACAGCCCTCATCCCATGAGGGGAGGAGTGGATGCTGTTACCACATCCTGTGGGGTCAAGAAGCAACCCCAATGGAGTGAAGGAAGCACTAGGGAAGGAAAATAAACTCCTCTAATTCTCTACACCCAGTGAACCCTGTACAAGCCATATTTTTCCCAGGCATTTGTCTCACTGACCTGTCTCCTCTCCACCTTTTAATTGAGCTGAACTGAACAATGTAAGTTTTATAACCCAAGTCTTGTTTCCAGAACACTTTTTAAACCCTCATTTTCATGTTCTTCTTGACAGATAGGAACAGAAAGACCTAAGGTGGGAGGAGCCTAAGGGTCATCTTAGAAATACAGTGCACAAGGGAAGTATCACTTTCCTTTGTCTGTTGCCTGGTCCCGTAAATCTACAGACCCCACCAGCCCTTGCATGGTGTGTGCAGTTCAGGATGAGATGTCCATTTCCCTCAGCATTTCTTGGCTGAAGTCTTCAAGGTGGACTTTGCCAATGTCACTGAGCTGAAGCCCAGCTGCTGTCTTGTCAGGCAAGACATTTTTTACATTTCCCAGAGCTCCTAAGGCGAGATCTTGTTTTGCTTCTGAAAAAATCAGAGCATATTCATCTACATGTTTCAATGCTCAGTGTTGCAGTTGTCCTGTTGTGGACACAGGTACCATTGCACAGGCTTCAGCAAGTCTGAAGCAGGAAAGCATAGGGAAGGTTTTTTACCCTATAGCCTCTTACACCTCTGTGCTGCACACCAGTACAATACACTCACACTACTACACAGGGAACAGCTCTCTAGCTAATGTCTCAGGCTCCAATAAACTGTTGATAGCCAAAGCGAAGGAAGCCCTTTGTCCAGACATGGACCTGGGTCCATTGCTAGAAGGTTTCCTTCAGTCTCAGGTTTGGATTTAAGCCATGGTTATAAAAGGCAGCTGAAGATGCTTCTCCCCCAAGCAGAGTACTTCTGGTCTCTGTCTCTCTGTGGGGCCAGCTCATGAGGGGCAGAGGGCTCTGCTCCCCCCGGGCTCTTTCCTTATGTGAAACCTCTGCCCAAATTTCCAATGAGTTGCAGCTGTACTGCAGGAGAGGGATGGAGATGGGGAGTGCCTGCTGGAGAGATTCCCAAATAACTCTCATATGAGAAGGGTGCCACTGAATTGAAACCAGTCGTGGTGGTGGGAAACCAGAGGTGACTTCCTAGAGGAGGTGGGTCAGGAGAGAAGAGGGGAGAGCTAAATGGCCAAGTTCTGGCATGAGAGACGTGCACCCTGCTGCCAGAACCACAGTTCACTCTCAGCCTTATGATGACTTGTCTGCAGGGTGGTACAGCTGCACGCTCTCCTGGGCCCAGGAGAAACATAGAAAGATCAGCTTTAATTATTACGGCCCAAATTACACAATGGAATAAGCTGATCATGTAGTTTGTCTCTATGTCATAGCTGGCATGCAAAGCAAATGCACACATTTCTAAGGATTATGGGCCAGAAATGTAGCTATTATAAATCCTCTTATCTATCCCAGGGGGCCCATAAGAAAACCTTTTCTTTTTATCTTGGAAGTGCTGAAATATGAAATGTTATTTGCCCTGCACACCCATAAATATGGCTCTTGCCTATCACCATGCTTTCATTCAGAACATTATTTCATGCCCTTGGCATGTTATTAACCACACCATTCCTTCCCTATCAGCCCACTCCTAACAGGGAGGAGCGCTTGGGTACTGCTTGTCCCCCTTTGTTTTCTGATCCATTTGGGTTGGGTGCACAACCCCAGTTTTAGATTTCACCCTCTCTGCAAGGTGAGACAAGGGGCTTAGCACTTGCAGCCTCCTGAGTCTTTGCTCTGCTGGAAAAGTTTATCTGGGATCCAAGCCAGGCTAAATCTTTTCTTGGTGTAAGCACTGGGTTTGTGAGCATCCCACCTTCTCTCAGAAGGGTCCTTGGTAGCTGGCACTGAGAGGACACCCACAGCACTTACTGGACAAGGGTTATGTTACTCCATGAAGCTTCTTTCCTGGCTTCCCTTTACTGTCTGAGGCAGCTGCTTTTCTGATAGATAAAAAAATGCATTTATTCTGCAAAAATCAAAAAAGTGAAAGTCTCCCCTCAGATCTGACCAGTAGCTCCTGACTAGTAAGTCCTACATTGCTCTTAACTTCCACTGGCACTGTGATCCCACTAATGGTGGAAGACGAATGATATGTGAAGTAGCCAAAGAAAATAAGGAGGGAAAAAAGTTTTCCCAGCTGAACAGCACACTGGGACTGGGTCACTTTGCCCTGTGATCCCAGGAGGTGCATGGAGAAAGTCATGCAAGATCAGGTTGTCGTTTCCTAAAAAGATTTTGCGATAGCTTTTTGCTTTGAGATGCATGGATGTGTGCTCTCATGTGAACAGCTTTACCACGAAAGACTCATTCTTTTAGATGTTGTTAAAGCTGCCCCCTCCAACTACCTCTATATATAAAGATATATATCAACAGGAGTGGGAAGCACAAATGCATTTCTTGTAATTCATCTTTTGCTGCGAACTACCATGGTGGCATGCTCCTAATGACCCTAGACACAACCTAGAGAGAGGATTTTCTTTACCTGGGAAGGCTTGATGCATCCAGCTGGCATATTTGCACAGGCTGGTGTCTGGTGCAGCATCAGTGCTAGTGCGTGGCAGGTACAAAATGCTAATTTTAATGGATAAATAACAGAGACAGTAAATAATGTTGACTATCCTGGTTACTACTCTGTTTTAAACACTTTGTTGCTGGACATTGCATCTGGCTCTAAGCAGATATTATTTAAAGTACGTCAAATACCTTTAATCCAATTGCAATACTAAAGTTGACCCTCTTTAATCAATATGGTCATTGAAACCTAAATGTTTATACAAGCAGTATAACTTTCTGGAGAAACTAATGCACGCAGTTGAAAAGCTCTCACAAAAGCCAAAGGCAAAGACTGACAATTCCACTGCTGATCCTTAACCAATTTCACTGTCAAATGCCAAAAATGTAACCGACTACTTAATGAGGAGTGATCAGAGCCTCCTGCACCAGCACATTACATCTCCTGCATTTCTTTGGTGCAGAATAAGTTGAAATTTTTACTTACAATGAGAACAGGCAGGTGCATATGGTGCATTCCCACCTGCTGCAGGCAGCTCAGGGACAGTCTGAGCTGGAAGAGGTTTCTGCATATTCAGGAACCACTGTCTGGCTTCTCTTCATGTAGTTGTGCAGCTGCCCCATGTGAAGCCACCCATCCTTTGCTACCTTCCTATTGCCCTTCTCTGAACCTTTTCCAATCCTGTTACATGAAATGTTCTTCACATACCTCATAAAAAGGAAACACTCCATCAGCCTGAGATACTTAAGTCTGATTAAACATGTGCCAGGAGGAGGTGGTGGCCCTATTTAGTAGTAAGCCACATTTGTTTGGATGCCTTGATGTTAATATCTGCTGGCAACTTTGATCTTACAATTTGCAACTACAATAAATGCCTCCCTTACCAAACATTTTGCTATGCTGCAGTAAAGATTCAAGGAATCTTTATTCAAGGAATAAATACCTTACCTCAGGTCCCCACTGCATCCTGGTCTGTATCTTCCAGGATATCTGTCCTCTATCTCCCCAAGTGCTTCACTGCATGAAATTTTCACTTCCCGAAAAAGAGAGATGGTTTTGGAGACAAAGCATTGCTTTTAAGGTGAGAGTGGAGCATTTATAGCATAAGCCACTCATCTACAAGCTCAAAACCAAACTAAAGGCTTATGAGGCAGCCTGGCAACATTTCCAGAGCTTCTGCCTTCACTGTCTGATGAATAGAGTTGGTAGTTTTTATTTTCTCCAAACTTGAAGAATTTTCCACTGAGTGTCTTTCTATGGGGAAGGTTCAAATTGCAGCAAGTTAACAGTATTGGCAACAAGGTAGGGAGACAGCTATCAGGCAGCTGCCTGAGGATGAAAGATGTGGGGGAGTGAAATGGTGGGGGACATGCAAGACCTTTGCCTGCAGACAGTGTGGCTCCCTCCCTGTCATTTGCACTGGACACCATCAGCTTTAGCCTGTTAAAGTCACTGTGTCCAAGAAATGGTACAGCAAGTGAAACCCAGAGCAGACACTGCAGTGGAAAGCCAGGGAGATAGCAGAAACTGGTGGAGGTTTCACCTAGCACATCCCAGCGCTGTTGCCTGGTCTTCCTCTCTGTCACTGCTGTTGCCATCTCCTCCCCTCCACCCCCATGATTCTCCACACTCACTTTTCTCCCCTCCCCATTCTGCTTCACTAAACTGGATTTCCGAAGCCAATGCAGGGCTTAATTCTCATTCATGGTCATATTTCCCCAATGCAAGATTGTAAACAAACCTCCAAGTAGATGTGAATGTTCAGTCCTTGCCCCCCACACAGTTGCTTTTATGTAGTTTCTGTCAAAACAATGCTGAATAGCAGCAAACTATTCACTGACCCGTCACTCAAGAGGCTGTTGTTGTCAGCAGGTTCTCCATAGCTGTCTCACCCATCCTCCCCCTCCACGCGGTGCCTTGGGTGTGTGACAGATTTGCAATCCACACTGCATTTTTAATAAGCCTGTCGTCCCTCTTTGGACGTCAAAGGCATCGTTCTGAAAGTCAATCTCAGCCTCTGACCTCTCTGAGCTTCCCTCTTATATTTAATCTGGAAATACTACTCTGAAAGACGAATATGATCTCCTGCCTGCTTCATGCACCATCAGCTCCTCCCTCACTTGCCAGCAGCTGCGTGGTATCTTGCCATTGCCAGCACCAAGTCCTCTGGGCTGCATTGCTGGTGCTCATGTCCATGGCCAGCTCACCGTTGAGCATCACAGAAGAGATCTATGCAGGAGTGCTGTTGGTTTTTAGCTTGTGGGTGGAAAACTGAGGCTTGGAGAGATGGAAGTGTGTGAGCAGGAGGGGATGAAACCCCATTTGCAGGCTGACCCTTGGGCCATGCCATGGTGAGCAAAACACATCGATGTGATGCATGATCCACGCTATATCCTTTTGCCATTGCTGCTGAGAAAGCTCTGCTGATGGTAATTTTGTCCTTTTTGTTAGGTTGGATGAAGTCACACCTCTTTGGATTTCTTGATAAGTATCTGCTTGGCTGCTGCACAAGGTCAAGCTGTCTGTGCCATTGGCTGTAATGAAGCAAATTAAAGCAAAAAAGGCACTTGGTATTTTAAATACAAGCAAACTACACCAACAAAGGATTTCAGGCTGTGTTGCCAAAGCTGCTCTGAGTTCCCTAAAACAACATTCATCTTCCAGCCTGACATCATGAAGCTTGCTTCCATCATGGACTCAAACCTCTGTCCAGATCTCATGAGCGTGTCCCTCCTTTTGCCCTTTTAAATCACATGGACATTTCTGACTGGGCATTATGCCAAGGGACGTGAAAGTGCTGAAAGAAAAATCTTAATTTCTGTTTGTCTTCAATCACAGCTCACTATGGTAACTGCAGACCAGTTTTCACTGTATCTGGCTGCAGTCTTGAAGAGCTGCAAATCTCCATCCATGTAGCATCTGTTCAGTGCCCAGTACTGATTTATGTCACAGTATAGAATCATAGAATAATGTACATTGGAAAAGACCTTTAAAATCATTGAGTCCAACTGTTAACCCAGCACTGCCAAGTATGCCGCTAAACCATGCCCCCTAGCACCACATCTACATGGCTTTTAAATACCCCCACCGCTTCCCTAGTGACTCCACCACTGCTCTGGACAGCCTGTTCCAGGGTTTGACAACCTTTTTGGGGAAGAAATTTTATCTACTATCCAACCTCAACCTCCCCTGGTGCAATTTGAGGCCATTTTCTCTTGTCTTATTGGAAGAAGAGATCAATCCCCACCTCACTACAACCTCCTTTCAGGCAGTTGTAGAGAATGAGGTCTCCCCTGAGCATCCCTTACTCCAGGCTAAAGAACCCCAGTTCCCTCAGCTTATCCTCCTAAGACTTGTGCTCTAGACCCTTCACCAGCTTTGTTGCCCTTCTTTGGACACACTCCAGCCCCTCAGCGCCTTTCTTGTAGTGAGTGGCCAAAAGTTAAACACAGTATTCAAGGTGCAGCCTCACCAGTGCTGGGTACAGTGTGACGATCACTTCCCTAGTCTTGCTGGCCACACTAGTGTTGATACAGTAGGTGACAGAGCGCATCTGGTCTTGCTCAAGACATCTGACAGCTGTGTGTTCATCCTAAATTATCTCCAGACTCCCTTCACTTATCCTGAGTGAATCTCTTACATGGGACAAGTCACCAGGTGGAGGTGCCTGTCTCTAAAGTCTACAGGGCAAACTTAAAGTAGACTTGAGGCAGCTACAACTGAGAAGAAATGGATCCCTCCTAGGCCAGCTTGGCCAAGACATGTAAGAAGGCTGATGCGGAGCCAGAAATTTGCATTTCCATCTCCACAGTCCTACAGCGATCCTCCATTCCTAGTCCCACCTTCCTCTCACTCTGCAAAATGCAGTAACAAAGATATTTCCTCCTCGCTGAAGGCAGGCATATGTGTGGGTACTGCACAGACAGCATCAGAGGCCATCAGGCTACATCATACAGAGGCCATCAGGTTACACTATTACTTATATAAACCCATCTACAGAAAATATTGGGTTGCTTCTTTTAACTAAACCTTGGTAGAGGCGAGTCAGAAGTTTAGCTGTGACCAGATTTTTCTTCTGAGTGTCAAAGACATTCACTTCCCAAGAGGCAAAGTCTCAGAAGAATGAACAATTTTGCTTTTCACTTTGTTCTGCATTTGGCATCAATGGGATTTTCAAACGAATAGAGTTATTATTTTAATAGGAAATGTTGAATCATTATAGTACAACTTATTTCTCTTCTGAAACGGACAGGGAAGCTTAATATCTTCAGCTGGAGCATGAAACAGGCAACACTGGGCTTTAGTGTCAAGATTAAATCTCGCATTTTCATCTCCAGCAAGATCAAATTGTCTCCAGACTCACCTCACTTATCTTGGTTGAATCTCTTAGATGGGACAAGTCATCAGGTGGAGGTGCCTTTCTCTAGAGCCTACAGGGCAAACTTAGAGTAGATTCAAATGCTAGGTGAGTTTTGTGAGGTTTCACATGATTTCTGAACCTCACATTCTCCATCTGCATTAGTGGCATTATGGAAAGTGATGTCTGGCACAGGGCTGTTAGCAGTCTTGCTTTCATGCTAGGCATGAATTACAAGATTGTTTGATGAAAGACATTTTTGATGTAATTCATGTTTCTATTTGGTGTTAGTACCATCCAAAATTTTCTGTCTCTTTTTGACAAACAGTTTGATGGTTTGCATTTCCTCTTTTTCTTTTCTGCTCTCTCCTGGGAAACGCGACATGAAAGGAAGAAGACGATGAAGAAGAAGAGTCGTCACAGAAGGAGATGGATTTTACAGTCTTGGAGAAGGAACCCTTACCAGGTATAAGTGACATACAGAGCTTGCATTCACTCTGTGGTGCAAATTAAATCCTGTCTTTTCCAAATTGGCCTGAGCTGGGTTGATAACATGATGACATTGAGATCATGGCAAATGAAAGAGAGAGATGTCTGTGGTAACAGATCTGAGATGTGTTGTATGTCTATTATAGCCTGCCTATCGTCTTGGGTTTTGTTTCAATCGTGGTTCAACAGGGTGGTTCTGTGGGACAGGCACTTGCAGCTAATGCAAATAAAAATGGCTTTGACCTCATCCCTTGCAAAAGATAGTGACTACAGGTAGATGCAGTATTTGATCTCTCCTTCAATCCATACACTAAAGAGACATATTCTTACTGCGTGAATGAAGAAGGGTTTGTCCATCTCCTCCATTAAAGAACTTCCATTCTCTTTTCTCTAACAAGAAACAATGTCCCATGAAATCTCTCTATAAAGTTTTGGGTATGAATTACACCTGAGCTGAAGGTTGTTAACTCCAGTTTGGTATATCTGGCTGTTAAAATAATTGGCAGTTCCCAAAACATCCAGCAGTGTCTCTTCCCTGACACTCTGAGCCTGCTTTGGTGGGAAGCTTCTGCTTCTCCTACCCATGCCTACCCAGAATTGTTTTTGGAGTCTCATGCACATTCTGCTCCTGACATGTGTTGAGGAGAGTGGACAACAGGTATTTCCTAAAAAGAGAAGACTTCAGGCCTGCTAAGAGAGCATCCATCATCAGTATCACTGTCACTTACCAATCCTAGCTGCTGCATCTGCTTTGTAGGCTCAAAACTCTGGTCCCGTGACCAGACCTGGTTAATCTGGTCCTGTGACCAGAGTGTATTTAAATTTGGTGTGATTTGGTAAAAATGTAAGTATTCTGTTAGTCACACTTGATGTAGGAGGTAGCTGGGTGTAATGAGGTCCCAGTGAAATGCCCTCATCTTCTGAGGCATGGACTCCACCTGCCAGCGATGGCAGGGATGAGGTAAGTGTGATGTCAGATGGGTACCACTGTGAACATCTGTGTTTCTTGCACAGACGCATATTATCATGGATTCACATAATCTTTACAAGTGCTGAGAACAGCTCGATGTCACAGGAGCACTGTGAGTGAGATTGGACCCAGAAGTATTCTATCTTACCCTTGTGACTTTCTAGATAAGACAAAGCAAACAAGAGGCCTGCCTGCTTTGCTATGAGCAGAGCAATACAATAAAATGTTCTCAGCAAATCTGCAGTTATAGATTGTCGTGGGGCCAGCATTTAACACGGGCCCACCCAGATGGCAAGTGGTAAAAGGACTTTACCAGCTGGTAAAGGACCCTGGAAAAAGCTGCCTGGGCATCTATTTAGTCTGTATAATATTTTCTGGGCAAACGAATGAATCGCTTGTTAATATCCAGCACTGGAACATACGTGAGCTCTAACCTGAACCCCCACTTTATTTATGTTATTACAAGACCTTGTGTAAGTGGTTGTTACCAGCTGCAGGTGCTGAGATTTAGGATTCTGGGACTGGATAGAGGAAAATGACACAGCATCGACTGAGCTGCTGCTGCAGCAGCTCTGCCCATGAGAGTCGGCATGGTGCAGCAGGACAAAACTGCCGAGGGAAGGCACTTAAGCTGATGCAGCTGTGGAAAAAGTGTGGGCAAAAAACAAAAAACACATAAAAAAATTCTCTCCCATCTTCCCCATTCATGCCAGCACTGAATCTGCCCGCCATTGGCACAAGGGGTTCATATGCAACATCTGTGCCACGTCCTGGAGGCAGCATTGTAAGGAAGCAGCAGTGAAACGAAACGTTTTTACTGATGTAGCTTTTACCTGTCGTCAGTTAGAATCAGTCGTAAGGTTGCTTTTATCTTTTGTGGCAGAGAAATGAAAGAGAATCTCCTGGGTCTTGCATTTGTGATGCAACAGACAAATTAGTGAGCAGAGATTCTCTGAGCAGTGCACAGCTCTGGGACTGGTGTGTGAAGAGTCAACTGGAGATCAATACTGAGCCAGAGTTGCCCTCTGAATTGTGATTTGTCTAAATACCACTATAAGGAGAACCTGAGCAAGACTTATTTAATTTTCTGAGCCAAAGAACAGCAAATATTTTCCATGTAAAGTCTGAAAAATTCAGCCATCATTTTGTTATTGTCTTTTAGCTTTGCTCACAAGAATGTATAATTTTTAAAAATGAAACCCCACATATTTTCCTGGCATAAAAACAAGACAATGCCAAATGAAATGAAGTTTATGAAGAAAATAGTCTTTAAAAAAAAGACAACAAAAGGGTTGTTTTTCATAAATATATGTACAAAACCCAGTGCAGGACCAGAAAAAATGCCAAGAGTAACCAGAAGGAGATACTGAAGCTCTAGGAACCATGTTGACATCCAGCTGCCATCTGCATCTGCCTGCAGATGACTCTGGAGCACAGAACAGCCTTTCCCCATCCAGACCTCTGCGGGGTTGGACATGATACTAGTGTGAAGCTGGTAGGGGCTGGGTGGCTGTGAAGCTGCTTTCTGGGTCCTCCATGCTGAGACAGAGGGAGATTTCCCTTTGTGATTGCTCTTGACCAGTCACTGGCAAAAGGGGATTAACTCAGCTTCCAGGCAGTACCCACATATTGCTTTGGACCCTCCTGGTGGACATGCAGGCCCCAGCAAGCTGCACAGAAGGAAGTGAGGAGTGGAAGAAGGAGCAGATGGGGTCCACTGCACCCCCAGGCAGAGCCAGGAGGAGGAGGAAAGGGTGCTTCACTGCCTGGGGAGTGGAAGGGGAGGTGAAGCTCTGCCTCAAATTCTTCATCTTAATTTCTTCTAACCTTGCTGCAGGAGGCCTGCTCCATCTTCACTTGCTGTGCTAGAGCATGTTGTCACACTCTTCCTCCTCTTGGTCTCTTCTGAGAGGTCCCTCCTTAGCTCTCGGCCAAAGCTTAAACATCTGTGGCACAGGGATCATTCTAACGGCTTTAATGTAAGCCCCGTGCAATGCAAAGAGCAAGTTTCAGCAGCCTTCTCACCACCGCTCATGCAATGCAACTACATTTTCACAGGCCCCATCGTTCAGCACTTCTGGCACAGGCACCAGGACCAACGGCAGCACCACCTGCCAGTGCCACAGGGCTGTGGTGTCTGGGGAAAGGTAAACTCCACAGACCAGCTGAAAACCACCCGGCCCTCCTCCACAAACCTTGAAAGCAAAACCAAAGTAGGAAACCAAGGGAAATGAAGAAAAAACCCAATGTTCTGGCTTCTTGCTAAAGAAAATCGACAGGGTGGCTCCTCTCTTCTCGCTGCCATGGTGTGGTTACACGCTGCACCACAAGCAAACTGGCCACGATCCAAGCAAAGCAGAAAGCACATTTCTAAGCATAAATCAGAGAGTTTGCAGGTAACCTGCAAGTGGAGGCAGCTGCTGTAGTTTAACATATTAAGAACTCCAACTGGACATGCTACTCATCTGCTTCTGCATCAGGGTTGGATTGCGAAGATGCTTAAATCAACTTATGGTGATAAAGAAGATGGAAATGCCAATGCTGGGTGATGAGCTGCCCAGTAAGACATGGGCGTGTGTTCATTTCTGCTGCCTTTCAGGCCAGCCTATGCTGCCTGTGACACTAAAGAAAACATCTGCACTGTTGCAAAATGGTTTTTTTTTAAATGCCTTTCTCAACTCAGGCCAGACTTCCTTCGATTGCAGCAGGGTCAGGCCACAGGTATTTTTAACCATTGCTGAAGCAACTGCATTGTTGCTCAGCTGCAAAACGGGCACCATTTTCCTGGTTCAGCAGGGCTATCCTCCACTCTTGGCTTTCTGCTGTTTGCAGGATTTCTCCATTAAGCCACAACTTCCTTCTTCAGCTACCAGGGAACGAAATAGTTTGTCATCTGGAACTTCGTCCTTTTCTAAGACAGTGGCTAACACGTGAAAAGCCTAAACTGGCCAAGATGTTTATATCCTTGGCAAAAATCTGCTTGAGCGGGAGGTTAAAAAATGACAAATGGAGAAGGGTCTAAAAAAAGTATTTTGCTAAAGAAACCCACTGGTGCCAGGCAGACTTCAACCAGAGATGGATTTAGGTCTTGCAAACCAGAAAATGCCCCATGTTTCAGATTTACCTCCCTTCCACTTCCCCCAAGCACGTGTGCAGTTTTCTTTGTGGGTGCAACTGATGGTAGAGACAGTTGTGACCTTGCAACATAAGGGTGTAGGCAGGAAGATTTGAATTCTGTTTCCATCCCTATTGCACAGCGCCCACACCTTGGAGTCCATGTGTGAGTGTTTCTGCAATGCCATGTACAAATGGAAAGGTGAAAAATCACAGGAAATGCTGTAAATAATGGGGGAGAAAGGGTGCAGGGAGTGTGGGGGGTTTATTGCAAGGAAATCCCTCAACTTGGCATACCCTCCAGGAACAAAAATTGAGTATTTTTTTATCTCAAAGCATCAGCAGCATCACTGATACCCTGCCAAACTATGGCCAATTTGTTTACATTGTGATAAAAATACTAACTTAAAAAATCCCTTCCTTCAGCACAGAATGCAAATACACACCACAGACCTTGAATGTAATTTAAAATAACCCATGGCACATGTGACTTGATCCAAAATACAAATGCCATGTTACATGTCAGGGCTCAGAAAGCAGATCTCCTTTATGTTATGTGCAGGTGAACTATCCCTGACTTGGCCATCCTGAGATCAGGAGCTCATCTGAAGGTGAACAGAAGCAGGGCTTTCCTTGGTGGCTCCATCAGATGCAAATGCTACCAAGGAGCTGGAGATGTCCCTTTGCAGAATCCCTTTACCTGCCCTCAGTGGTGGGCATGGAGAAGGTGCAGGGCATGAAGCACTGGACGACACAGGAGCAAACTGTGTTGAGCATCGCTTTTCTAAAAGCAGATGGTTTGCTGTTTCCCTTTGGTGTGGCTGGTAAGCAAGCAGATGTTGGGGGATTTATCTGTGTTTCTTGAAATGGCCGAGTGGAGCTGAGAATCTGAAGGGATTTCTGGTATTTCCTACTTCCAGTCAGGCTAAATATACTTGGGGATGACGTTTATCTGAATATCTTAACCCTACCTCTTCTAATCCCAATGCGAAAAACAAAGCAAAGAGATTCCTGGAAGTGTGAGGTTAAAAAAAAGGTGCTGGTCCTTCTTTTTCCATCTCTGGAAAGGGAACGTGGTCATTAAGGGGTTTGGCAGTTCAGCCTGGTTATTATTTCATTCCATATAAATCCAGAGCTCTTTCGTTGTGCTCAGTGAAGCTTTCCTCACCTCCTGCTTTTTTTATAGAAAATATAAATCATTTAATTTAAAATTCCTTTTGGACCACCCTAGCCATCAAAAGCATCTTACTGAAGAATCTAATGCTCTCAGTTCAAGTACCAGTATCAATGAAACACAGTCAGCAAATCTTCTGACCATTTAAAGCTTTTGCTTTTAATCATAAAAGTTGTTTGCCAAGACAAATTCCAAGGGAGCAATCTGTTGTCGGCATGGCCTTTAGGTAATATTGAACCTCTGGCAGATCTGTGAGATAGAAATCCTTTTCTGGAAGCTCCTCCGAGGAGTATTCCTTCAGCTTTTTGTACATCACAGATTTTTTCCTCTCCAGAACTAGCTCTTCCCCTGTGCTCAGTGGGGAGATCAGTCACTTTGCCACTACAGACTTGGTCCAGGTAGCTATTTCTCACTTTGGATTCTCCAGAAGCTCCAAACTAACAGAGTTCTTAGAAAAAGACTTTTTAACAAAATAATAATAATAATAAAAATGTTAAAAAATAAAAAAAAAAAGGTTTTACATTAAGAATATTGCATGCCATGACGTACTTCAGGGAAATCTATGCACAAGGATCCAGATGAAGTTTCCTTCTCTGAGTCTGCTTGTGTAAGGAGGGATCTTCCCATTCCTGTCCTGGAGAGTGGGATTTCCTCATGTGTGTCTGTCTGCGATGGCCACATCCCAGCAAGCACTCTTTGCTTGTTCCCTTACAGATCTACCAACATCTGAATATCAGTCTTCTAATTCTTTTTACAGTCTCTGCTCTTTAAACTCAAGATGATAAGTGCTGAGGAGGTAAACTGAGGTTCATAGACTCATATAATGTTAAAATTTCTCAAATTCTTCAATCTTGAGTCTCTATTTTTTTCACTGGGAGATACAGGAGTTCTATGGGACCAGTTAGGGCAGGAGAGCTATAAAAAGACCAAATCTAAGGGTTCTTAAGTTATCAGCACTTCTGGAGGAGAAATATAATCCCCATGGATGAAGGGATATGCTTATCTGCTCTTGAAGCCACTGGTTTCAGCCTTACTTTGAGACTCAGTACAAAGCTAACTGGACTTCAGATCAAGTGCAGTGATGCTCTTGTTCCTTTTTTCCATATTCATACCACACTCTGCAGCTAAACTCTTCCTGATGAGTGAGGTTTGCACCTACGCTGGATCTGGGCCTGTCTCCCTAGTCTTCCAATACCAGTATAAGCAGCAGATAATGTGTATGGTGTGCAGAGCAGGTATGGAGCACGATCCATGTGGTATTAGGTCAAGTCCTGTGAGGAGAAGTGAGCTGGATTTGAGGTCTGCCAGTGGTCAGTGGGGACCATCCCTTGGCTCTGTAGCTTTGTTGTGTCTCTTTGGACAGTTTTCAAAGGCAAAGCCATTACTCCCGCAGCAAAGCTTCAGTCCTAGCTGGGGCTTGAGGGTGCTGCTAGAAAGCAAATTACAGTAACAAGGAGCTATTTTGCAAGCAGTTCAAGGATTTGGCAGATACTCCTACCCATCTCTAGAAAAGAACATCATTATCTTCTGAGCTTTGTGTATTGCTCTGCACATTTGGTGGCACTCTGTTTACTAGTCAACACTGGTTTTATTTGTGAGAGTGGAGCTGCAAACAAAGCTCCAGCTCTCATCTCCAGGAGCAGAGGAGGCTGGATTTCCTGCAGGGAGAAAGCTGGACAGGTGGTGAAAACTCTGTGTAAAGATTTGTTTTGCCAGCTGCGGTGTGGTGGGATACATCCCAAACACCCCACACCTACGGCGCTGGCTGCTTGTCATGCAGCAAGAATAAGACCCAAAGTCTCTCCGGGTTTGTCTAAGCTGCTAAGTGCCTCCTTAGTGCCAGAAAGATTAGTAGAATATTTCCTGCATCCACCCTGCAGAAAGCGGGAGGCTGGAAAGCAGCAGCACATCTCTCCTCTCAGGGCCAAGAGGAGGCAGGGAAAACTGCTGAGATGTTACACAGAGTTCGGGAGTAACACTGGAAACCACAAAGAGCCTGAGACTGTGTAATATCAGCAATGTAAGGACTGAGGAGAGCAGAGAGAGATGAGTTTCTATATTTTCCACTATAGACAGAATAAAAGCACCCACACTCCCCAGCACCAAGGCATGCTCTGAGTATAGGACCAGTTAGTTAGCCCAGGCAGGGATGGAGGCTCCTGGCACTCTGGGATTGGAGCTGGCAGGACATCTGCATGCAGGGCTGCTGCCCACAGGGTTTAGCATTGTCAGGTTAAACAGATCTACAAAGAATTTTCAGTTTTTCCCCAAACTTATGTCATATTACAGTGAGGAGACTGGGAGAGGACAAGAGTGATGCTAAGAGGTACCTTGAGGTCATCCAACAGCACTGATGGAGGAGTAAATAAAGAAGCAGGTGAATGTAGTTTCCAGCTCATGCATTGAAAAATGTAGTTTTCCTCACCTCATTGCTGGAGAAAGGGCTCTCCTTGATAATGGCTGGAACTGCAGGAAGCTTCCCGACCCCAGACCCTGCCTGCAGTGGGGTAAATTATATGCACCTTAAAATGTGGTCAGGTTTCAGTATCAGATTGGCTAAATATGCTTCTGAGGCAGCAGGGTCTTCTTCATGCTAGACTTTGCTGATGTGTTTAAAATCGCTCCTACGCTTCAGCAGAAACTATTTCCTGCTCTCGCCGAGGCCCTTCAATCCGTCTGCTAAGGCTGGCAGAGCCCAACTGCAAGAAGCAACAAGTTGCAGGACCATCTGGCTCCAAAACACTGGTGCCAGGCAAAGCACAATCCAACGCAAAGGAGAAAGAAGAAGAGTGATCCACCAAGGGTGGTCCGTGGCCACCATGTTCCAGCAGAGCCCATGCAAAGTGTCCACAAATCAAATGTACACCCACTTCCCTGGAGAATATCCCAGCGAGGCAGAAGAGAAGGGAGAGATCTTGTCATACTGGGTAACCCTGGGGTATTAAAGCTCAGAATGATAAAAACTCCATGCAGTTGTGATTTGCCCCAGTAAAGCCAATCTTTATGCCATGAGCTTCAGGCTGAGGAGTGACAAGTCACTGCCCCTGTGCATCTCTCTGATACTCAGCACCTCTGGTGCAGGGGTAGATTTGGGCCCTGTTGCCTGCAGGGAATATCAAGAGGAAAAAACAGGACAGTTTTCTGTTTTCAATTTGAGAGATACTCACTGTGGCATATCAAATAGATTGTGACTCTGCTGATTTCTTTAGGAATATTCCTACTGGAAATAAGATGAACATCCCAGGCCATTGGAGTGGAAGGGCCATGGGTGGGAACGTGGTCCAAGGATTAGAAGAATAGCCTGGGGACCTGGGTTCAGGTTTTGGTCTGCCACAGCCCCTCTGTATGAACCAAGAGGACAAAATGGGCACATACAGAGGACTACATGCTTTTCTGTCCAGAAGATGTCAAAGCTTGGTGTCTTCAAAGCACCAGGACACATACAGAAGGCAGATGGGAAATGAAACTCAGCACACCTGAACGTCACTACCCAATTTATGTCTTACTGACCCAGTGTTAATGAAAAACAATGCCACACTCCTTGCTAACAGGGATGTAGAAGGAGAAAGACATGCAAGAGTGCAAAAGTCTCAGATGCTGCGATAGGAGCACTGGACATAGCTAATGCAAGGAAGCTGAGGGCATACAGTAAGTCCAGCCCAGTGCCAATTTATCTGGTGCTTTCTTACATTCCCACCTGGCTTCCTCTCCTACCCCAACCCAGCTCCCCACCCTCTCACTGAACATCTGATTTCCCAGCTGGTAATCCTCACCCCATCCACATCCCCCCTGAATGTGGTCTGGACAGTTTAATTGTATCTAATGCTAGAGCTATAGTCAACACCCCACACTAAGCCCTGCAGTTCTGTGCATGCCAGGGATTCATTTCCACTTGTCTTTGCTGAGCATTCAGAACACATCTTGTTAAGGAGAATGTCAGGGATTAAAAGCCTGGGGTGAGGTGAAGATGAAAGCACATCCACAGCACGTGATAAACGACACTGCACTGAACTGATTTTTGATTATGAAGCAACAAATGTAGAAGGGAGTCATGATGGTATCTCAGGGCACCTTGTTGTGTCTTTGTTCTGCTATGACTATTTGCATCTCTTGCTCTCCTGCTCACCTTGCACAGTCTCCTCTGCTACCCAGAAGTGGGCATCTGTGTGCACTCTGCCATCTGCAGAAGGGCACAACAGTGCCAGAAAGACCTCCATGGTTTCTCTGCACGCTCTACCTGCCTTGCAGAGGAAGCCATTGGGTTCTTTACGGATGCAAGTCAGTGTTGTGTTCTCATTTTCTGCTGTACAAGCTTAGTAATCTTTTAAAATTACCATCTCTTTCCCATTTTGTCTCCTATCCATTGTTGTTAAGGGGAGTCAGGCTTCAGGAGGGGTCCCCATAAGTTGTGCTGGGAGACCCAAGCTGAAGAGCTGACCTCTGATGTGATATCCCAGCCTTCACTGAATTAGTGTTAGACAAGGTGCTGTGTGAGATTCGGGGACAGGCTGTTGTATGGTGAAATCCTGGCTGGTGTTTTTGCTTAACACAGGCTATTTTTAATCAGTCTCAAGGGCTCATCAGTGTGCAAGTTTCAAGTTTTGGAAAGTGTGACAATGAGCTGGATGAAATCAGGAAGGGAACTTATCTGGCTTTGCAGTAAGAGATGGGGCCCAGATGCTTCGAGGTTCCTGGGAAAAGAGGTTTTGAATGACAAGTGTTTATCTTTCATGGCTTATAAACATTCTTTGTCAGGAGGGCATGGGTGGGGAAGAACTACATGGTTTTCTGTGCTTTGAAGCCTTAGAAAATAAGAGACATCCTTCTTACAGCAAACACACTTGCAAGATACAACAGCCACATGCAACAAGGAAGTACTGGGGCAAGTGAAAGTTCCTTGGATAATCATGTCAGGGGGTAACACTGGCTGGTGGCACCCCAAATCACAAGAAGGTTGAAGGGGAACTTCACAGGAGCTGGGGAAAGGGCTGAGAAGGACTGACCTTACCTCAGGGCTGGGCTTTTTAGGTGTTGGAGTCATTCCATCCAGGTGATGGACCTTTACAGACTTATCCATAGCAGGAATGGCTCAGACATGGGTCTTCCTGCAGATAGGACATCGTGGAGGAGACTTATGAAGCAGACAAAGGTGGGGATAAGGGAATTCTTGGTAGCACTGATCTGTAGCACAGTGTGATAGGACAGCCAGCACATACCCATGAAAGAGATGATTCCTCTGACTCCTCATGCTGATTTGCACAGCTATTGAAATATGCCTGGTGAGACCGGGTTTCATTTTTCTTCATTCCCTTCACTGAGTTGGTTTTTTTTTTCTTTCCCCTTTTTTTCTTTACTACATCCAAAGTAAACAAAATCTCCGTTCAGACTCCTGTCCTGACACAGCAAGTTGGGCTGGGTTTAATAGCAATCCATGTTTTCAAAGCTCCACAAGATGAAGTGTGAAGGACTTCCACCCTGCTTGCAGGCTGACTCCTGGAGGGGTCAGCGGCTGGTGCACAGACCAATGCGTTTCCTGCCCCACAGCAGCAAACGGGAGGTGAATGGAGGAAACAGATGTGGAAAATCCCTCCCAGCCTATCACTCAAATGCAGAAAAAGCAGATTTGGGCCTTTTCGGTGTGGTGGTAATGACTGCTTAGTTTTGCTAACGGAAAAGGGCTGCAGATCCTGATAGTGAGGTTACCATGTTGCCACACAAACAAGCAAGAAAGGAGGAAAACAGATTTTGTTTTGTTCTCTTGCTGTTTTTCTGGCTTACCATCACTCAGGTGAAAACTTCCCAGGGCACCTCAGTGGGTTTCTCAGACGCAGTCAATGGAAATACTGTTCTCTTGTACCACTGACTTCAGTGACTGGATGTGATGCCTGTTACCTGGCTCCTGGCTCCTTGCAATGACAACTAAAAGGCTACGAGTTCAGCCATCTGAATTGAGCAGAAGCAGGTTTTATCTCCAACAGAGATGAGCATTCATTAGAGTCAGTTTGCACTGTCAACAGCTCAGCTCATTACAAGGGGATAGATACACCACTTACAGATGCAGGGATTGCCTGAAGCCTGGGCACATAATCCCTGAGATGTGCATTGTGGTTTCCTCTGCAAATGATGTTTGAAGGGACTAAAGTTTTTTGCACATAAAATTCCTTAAAGACAGCAACTGCATTCTGCACAGTTCTGAGCAGAGGTTTGCTGATGCTCAACAAGTACTATCTTATATGTTATAACTGATGCACATGCAGTTCCTCTCATCCTCACATCTAATATCTAGCTAGGAAAAGCCATGATGGAAATTCCTGCAGTTATTAGCTATGCATTTGTATTTAGTCTTGGTTTGTATTGGATCTGGAAGAGAAGTCTGATAAGAAGGGTCTGGGAGAGGCTTTACATTCATCAAAGTGAGACTAAAAATATGAGGGAATGTACATTGATTTTCTATGTTTGTCATGTCAGAAGGGCAGTGGTTAAGATTACAGCAGCACCTAAAGGGCTAGCCAGGATCCCAGCTCTGTGGTACAGATAGAAAATGGGAGACAATCCTAAAGATCCCACTGTCTAGTAAAGGGAAAGAGCAATAACTCCATTTTCCCAGTGGCAGACTCAGTCAGTCAGAAACAGGCACAAAATGTAACATTCTTTCATGCAGTGTCTATGAGATACATGAGTATTTTGTATTTAAGGGAGTACCTATTGGAGCAGGACCCAAAACCTGGGCCAGATGTTTTGCACATCCAGTGGAGTCACTCTTACATAGACATGAGCCATTTGGCCAAAATTTTGATTGCAGGAGAGCCTTGATGCATATCCTGAGTCTCTTGGTTAAATATATGCAAGTGACCCCCAAATACCCATGCAGCGCTTAGTTTTGGTGAATTTCCCAAAGAAATCCCTGTTAGTTTCTGTCATCTCCCTCAAACACCTGGAAACCCAGAAGGCTCACAGCACATGACTGGTGCATCCACCTTTCTCTTCTCTTTGCATTCACCATGGACAAGAGAAGTTTTATAAACCAAAATGCAAGCACCAGAGCCAGTGGAGCTGGGACTGCTGCCTGGCTCAGCCTATCAATCTCATAAATAATTACAAAATGAAGAAAGCTCTGCTGTAGCTATGAAAACCAGTGGAAATTTTATCTCTGATTTTGCAGGATACTGGATGGGCCCCTTAATCTTCCTTATTTAGGGAGGGGTAGGGGTGGGAAAATACAACTTTTGCTAAGGAAGAAAAAAATAATGCAGATAATGTGTAGTGTTTTTGTCAGGCTCTTAACTGTTGTTGCCAAGGAAATGTATCCTCTTGGGTCAGGGATAGTGTAATGACAATATGCAAACAGCTTGATTCATGTTTATAGAGAAACGGAGCCAAATTCATCCCTGGTGCAAGTCGGCTGAGATGCAGAGATGGATTTGGCTCACTACCTAGCTAGCTATTCTGTATTAACATGTTCTCCCAAGCTATTTTACAAACAACACCTAATTTATTAAAAGGGAAAGTTTAGGAAATGTGGTTTTTTTCATGATTTATTGCTACTTGCCTGCCAGTTATTTGAACAAGGACTCCACTAGTCTGTTCTTTCATTTTTATTTACTGAAGCAAATGCTCTAGCTTTGGGATTTTGAATCTGTCTCAACAAGCTTTTAAATCAACAGCAGTAATCCCTTCACCCTTGATTATCATTTATTTCTATGTCTTTTTTACAAGACAACATTTCTAAAGTAATCAGCAATTATTAAACTCCCATTTGCAATATCACAGAGACAGTGCAATACTTTCACTACAAAACTGCAGTATAAATTACCATTGTAGACCATGGTTACATTTGTGAAGCAAGGAGTTGTAATTAAAACACTTACAAAGCTCTCTTGTGCATTAAGTGTTTCCTCAGTCCCAGCTCATTCATGTCATCATCCTACATAACGAAGACCAATGGGAGCTCTGCCATACGTGTATGATCACGTACACTGATCGGGGCCATGAGCATGAAATAAGATCCACGTCTCTGGGTCTGCACAGGATCCTCTTCAACTTTAGCACAGGCCTAAGCATGATTCGGTCCTTGTTTTGTAATTCCTGTGCCTCAATGCTGCACCCATCCTGGGTGTGTGCAGTCAATGCTTGCAAAGACAAGGAGCTTGGGAATGCTCAGCCACTTGGCTTTCAGATCAGGTCAAGTTCATGTCCAGCCAAGTTAATGAAGAGCTCAGGTCTCTACAGACTTGTGCTTTGGGGTTACATGCAGCCCTTCAATCCTTATCATAGTTTGCAATAGCTTTTCCAGCAAAGGAAAGCTGGCATTGGTTCCTTCTGCTAGAAGAACTGGAGACAAAAACTGGGCTTCTCCAAAATTAAGATGTGTTTTTGGAGGAAATATATTTTCCAAGAAGCTTCTGATGTAAATCTCATGGCAAAATGAAAATGTTTCAAGGTTTGCAATACAAAACTGAAAATGATCTGATTCTAACTCAACATTTTTTGATTCTTTGGGTTTACAAAAAGCCTTAAAGATGCCTGTAGAGGAAAGATCCAGTTAGCAGTTACCAGACTGGATTCTTGCAACTCATGTTGAGTATTGATATGGAAACTGTTGAGGTGGCTAAATCTTTCTCAAAAATGCCAAAGAGGAAGCAAACTGAGGAAGAAGTGAGGGAGTGGTATGAACATATCATTGATAATGGAGGGCTTTTAGCTATGAAATGAACTTGCAGTGTAGTTACGGGAGAGCCTGGATGCTATCTTTAGGAACCAGGAAACAGGGAAGCAGGGAAGATTAATCTTAATCTTCCAAAAGATTATTCTCTGCTATCCCAGCAGAAAATGATAGACACTGTTGGAAACTTGACATTTTTCACTCTAATTGCCGCCAAAAATGTCCATAATGTTCTTGAAAAACTTACAATTGAAAGCAAAACTAAAAATATCCATAAAATTGAACAACAGATACAAAAATAAGCTGAAGACTCTGAGAAGTTCAGTGAGGACTTTTACATATGCTTCATATTTTATGTGGAAGATGCCCAAGTAGTACAGAATATGATGGCAAGTGAAAATCCTGAAATATGGGTACGATTCCCTACTAGCTCACTACAGGGCATCTTGGATTGCAGCACAGTTGATGTTGTAGGTAGTTTAATGAGTTGGAAAATCATAGAATCACAGGTTGGAAGGGACCTCAAGGATCATCTGGTCCAACCTTTCTTGGCAAAAACACAGTCTAGACAAGATGGCCCAACACCCTGTCCAGCCAAATCTTGGAAGTGTCCAATGTTGAGGACTCCACCAGTTCCCTGGGCAGATTATTCCAATGGCTGATATTTCTTGTTGTGAAAAATCTTCCTCTTATGTCCAGTTGCAATCTTCTCAGGAGTAACTTGTACCCATTAACCCTTGTCTTTTCCATGTGACTCCTTTTAAAAAGAGAGTCTCCGTCTTCTTTGGGAGCAAAGAAGCTCCCAATAGTATTCATACTTGCACCGTTACCTAAAAACATATTACCTTCAGGCAAAGCCCAGAGACCCGACTTCAGAAGAAACTCTGCGGACTGAAAATGGT
>WTSP01024601.1:4356-16214 GCA_025331215.1 Actenoides lindsayi | reverse complement strand
CAGCTCCCTCAGCCTCTCCTCATAAGACTTTCCTTCTAGTCCCTTCCCCAGCCTCGTTGCTCTCCTCTGGACCCGCTTCTGCACCTCTATATCCTTCTTGAAATGAGGGGCCCAGAACTGTGCCCAGTACTCGCGGTGAGGCCTCACCAGTGCTGAGTACAGAGGGAGAATCACATCCCTAGTCCTGCTAGCCACACTACTCCTGATACAAGCCAGGATGCCATTGGCCTTCTGGGCCACCCGAGCACACTGCTGGCTCATGTCCAACTGGTTGTCAACCAGCACTCCCAGGTCTCTCTCCACCTGGCTGCTCTCCAGCCACTTATCTCCCAGTCTGCAGCGCTGCCTGGGGTTATTGTGGCCAAAGTGCAGGACCCTGCACTTGGTCCTGTTGAACCTCATACCATTGGCCTCAGCCCATAGACCCAGCCTGTCCAGGTCCTTCTGCAGCATCTTCCTACCCTCCGTCAGATGGACATTCCCTCCCAGTTTGGTGTCATCCACAAATTTAGTGAAGGTAGACTCAATCCCCACATTCAGATCATCAATAAAGATACTGAACAGGACTGGACCCAGTACTGATCCCTGGGGTACACCACCAGTCACCGGACACCAACTGGATGCAGCACCATTCACCACCACTCTCTGGACCCAGCCATCCAATCATACTTAACCCAGAGAAGAGTGCACCTGTCCAAGCTGTGGACTGCCAGCTTTTCCAGGAGGATGCTGTGGGAGACTGTATCAAAGGCTTTGCTGAAATCGAGGTAACCACATCCACAGCCTTCCCCCCATCCACTAGGTGAGTCACCCAGTCATAGAAGGCTGAAGGCTCAAGGCTCAGCGGCTCAAGAAGAGCCTAAGAGCAACAGCTCCTTAGCTGCAAGGTCCAATGAACCACTACCAAACAATCATAAAGACAAGTGGACTACCACATGCAGGTAACCAGGCAACTTGATCATGAAACTTCTCATTTAAAACATTACAAAGGCTAGATGATCACGTGGGTAAGCTGAGAACTATTTAATAATGCCTTCTGGGCTGCCAGTGGCTCAGGAGAATCAGCGGTTTCAAGACATATGTCACATAAAGTGATGTCATCTCTCTTCTCCTTTTAAGACTGGATTTCCCCAGTCTTTTGAGCAATGTGTGAGTAATGGCTCCAACACATGCCTCGCAACTTCAAGATCCCCATGTAGTACAAGACATTTTTCAACTACTATTTCATCTAACAAAGACTTATGGTCTTCTGAAAACTTCTTCCTGATGATCTGAAACTGCCACATGCAGTTGTTTCAAGTCACAGGCACCTGCTACGTTACCCACTACAATTTTGCAAGGGACAGTGCTCAGTGAGCTGATCTGTAAGCAACAGGATGCTTGGAGAAACCCTCAACAGTGGCTCTTCAGGCAATAAAAACAAGGTGTTTACATCCCTCCCCTTTCTCCCTGAACAGCCAGTCATCCTTGCAGGGTCCAGGGACCAAAGGCTCTGCAGTTCAAATCACTTCTTGTGTCCACCTCATTTTTTCCAACCAACAAGGTCACCCTGCAGGTCACCCTGTTGAAGAAATTGCATTTTCTGGGGGAAACACTTTAGATGCTACAAAACCCTGAGAGGGTTTTACAACCTTTTCAACCCTTTGTACCTTCACACAACATCACTGCCACAGGTATAGCTCACATGGTCATCTCTGCCCCTCCAGCTAACACCTCATCTTCTGGGTATATCTGTACCATCGGATCACTTGACTTTCATATTCTTGTTCCTAGTTTGACCACCCTTCATGGATGTCAGTTCATTACAGGGAACTATTTTGGAATGAACCAACCACTTCCTTCCAGGAAGAAACCTAGGTACTGTTCTGGAGATAATTTGTGATAAGGAGCACTACTGACCGTCATGATGGATTAAACCAGACACCCTTTTGCTTTGTCAGTAGGGACTACACTTGGAGTCACCCCCACATGCCTCCATTGTGCATCTGAGGACATGTGACACTTAACCTTGTAGCAACAAAGCCCTCATGTTACTTCTGCATTTACAGAGACCCTAATACAGTGCAATTCTGCCCCTCCAGTCTATTCTACAGCCCTACATTGGTGGACACAGGACATTTAGCATCATGTGGCCTGAAGGAGGGTCTTAGAGATCTCTCCCTAAGGAGGATGCATTTAGCAATAGAGATACTGTCTCTGTTACCTGCTTTTGACTGCCCTTGGTTACAACAGGAAATATAGTAGTATGATGTGTGATATTTAGAGAGGTTAGTTTTCTCTGTGGCAGCAGGGGAAATGTATTTCCATCCCTCAGTGGAGTCACTCTTTCCTGTTGCTAACCTGAAAACCTGCAGTTCATACTGCATAGTTTGAGCTCTGCAGGTCTGCTTGTGGAGTAGCGACCTACAGCAGCTTACCAACAATGACCTCAGTGGGAAATGCTTAGGTAAGACATGCAAGCCCCAAAGTCTAATATAGGTCATCCTAATTTTGTTATCTAAATGAAAAAAAACAACAGCCTGTAGACCGGGAAAGTGAAACACAGTGCACTCAACAGTCTGGATCTTGATCAAAATGTGTCAAATATGAAGTATAAAGCAGATTTTCATTTCCACGCTTTAATTACCAGAATGTTCTTTCTCAGTCAGCCTGTAGTCAGGACCTGATGTCAAAGGAGCGCTGGACTGCACCACAGCTGATTCATGCCAGCAGTGAGAACTTGATGAGTAGATCCCTTCACCAGGTAAAAGCAGCAGCCCAACACTGAAACTCATCTGATGTTGAAATCTGGATGTTTTCACTCTTGCAAGAACAAGAAGCTACTTTCTGCTGGCAAGATCTGGAACCAAGGGCCCAAATTCAATCAAAAGTGAATTTAGGAATTAGATTATCTGTCTTTATATACAACATTGAAAGCATGGATACCATCATCTATCTGTTTTACCTGATCTGATAATGTTGTGGTTTGCAAGAGCCCTGCTGCTGATGGGATCCACATTGTACATATCCATCTATATTTCACAGTAGCATCCTGCTCAGCCAGGAAGGAAAAAAGGGGAGTGGCTGTTGATGCCATTTGCGTTCATGGGAGTGTTCTGTGTGTCTGTGTGGATCTGTGTGGTGACCATACACGTATGTGTATCTGTGGAGTATGCGCATTCATGTGCGAATCCTACTGGGCACGACGTGCTCAGCCTTGCTACTGGTTGCACCTGGAGGCAAGGAGCTGCAGCAATTCCACCTCTGTTGGGCTGCCAAATTCGGCCCTCCCTAAAAGAATCTTTTGCGATGTGGCCATTATAAGGTGCATTTAAAGATTCAAGCACAAGCAGAAGGCTCTGGCTACTGTCTGATCAGGGAAGATATTTCAGTAGAGAGGATGTCGAAGACATGAACAGAACTTAAAAGCATGTTATATTATTTGAAAACTACTTCTCTGTAAACTCATAATTCGGGTCCTTTCTGAGGAGGAAAAGACAATGAGCAGAAGGACCAGGGTCCCAATCTCTTTCTATTCACCTGTGTGAGTAGGAATTCATTAGCACTCCTAGCTGCTGAGTTGCTAAAAATAAGGCCACAATGGAAAAAAAACCCAAAAGTTTCCTTAAATTAGCAAATAAATGCTTTGAAATATTATTTGTATTCAGTGTTTCTAGAGAGCCTCACATGTAAGTGCAAAAAAGAACATAGGGAGGCCTTATGCTGAAAGTCATGCCTCTTGAGGCAGCATGACATTAAGTGGGAGCTTTCCTTTTTTTGTAGCTGAGAAACACCTCAGAAAGACATTTGCACAAACAGAATAAGAGAGTAAGACTAGATGTGGCCCAAGTCTGCATTTTATTTTATTTATCTTTAGTAGAAGTGCTGTTAATTGTATAAACAAGACACAAACCCTTCACTCTGGTAGGTTAGCAATTGCTCTAAAATTTCAGTGTCCCTGAATCTGATAGGAACAACCAACTCTCTCTCTCAAAGCAGTGAATACAGTTTGATCAGCACTGAAAGCAAGCACTTTGGGCCACTGACAACTGAAGGAAAATCTGAAGATCCCTAGAACTGGGCTGTGTCACCTTCCAGTCTACAAGCAGTCTGCTTGGTGACTGGTGCTGCTGTGGAAAAGGAGATGACTGAATTGAGAACCCCTCTGTAAAGACTAAGATAGTAAAAGGACATCTCGAAAGTGAATGGATAATTCCTTACGACCTTCGTGACACCTGCCACTATGTGGTTTCCCCATGCTCCTCTGAACAACAGATGTATATTTATCGAAATCCTGGATTACACTTGTGTTGCAGCCTTCTGACCCTTGTTCAGGCTGCATAGGAGGAAGTAATAGCAGTTCCTGATGGAACACAAGAATGAGTCCTCCCACATAGCTGAGGACTCTCCTGTACAGAGGGGAATGAGGCCCTCCAACCACAGTCCAAAGCAGAACTGGTACGGAGGTGATGCTGCAGCTGTAGGATCTCTCCCTAGGTGTCTCTTGGACACAAGTGCCAAATCTCACTTACAAGATGTGCAGGAATAATTATAAACAATGATTACAGTTTTCATAATCTGGAGATGATTGCCCAGTAATTAAGGAGCGATCATGCATAGCTTTTCAAATGACGTCCTTGGCTATCCTGGGACTGCCAGGAACTGGGAGTGGTGGCCATGGGTGGGGCACGAGTTACACAGACAACCAATCAGGAAGCAAAGGGAAAACTAAGTGCAAAGTTGTTGCTGGATAGGTGTTCCTGCATGAAATAGAGAAGGACAAATATTGACAAGACCAAATAAGCAAATAAGAAAAGAGATGGAGAAGTGTGCTGTGGAGGCAGAGAGAGACTGGCAGCATATTGGTGAAGATGACCCTAGGCACATCTACTGTCAGCAAGCTGGAGTGGGCATTGGGCAACTGATGTCTCAAGGAGACCAGGAAGCACCTGAAGATCTCCTACGCAAGACCATGATGCCTGCAACCTCCCTACCCTGTGTCGATGGGGATGCTCTGGCTTTCTAGGCAGTAGGCAAAGTGCTTCAGACAGAAGAGGGGAGAAGCACATGTTTTACAGCAGCAGTGCGTGGAGTCAGTAGTCTCTGTAATTACATTTATCTACCTCTCTTTTATTTATTGACCCCAAAGGGAGCTGTTGGGCTGCAGGAAGCCACTAGACTCGACACACTGGCTATTTCTGTCTGGACCCTGGCTGCTGAGAAGAGCTGAGGGGACAGAACCCTGTGGAGGACCCAAGGGAGCAGCCAGGTAGGGAGACTCCCCAGGGGTCCCTGGGTAGCTGCCATGATTGCTACTGTGGGGAAGCACCCAGGTCTGGACTGGTGGGGAGGGACATGATGGAGCTGGATTGGGAGGGCAGCCACTGCTGGAGGGTTGTCTGAGCCCCATGTGCATATCCTTGTCACAGATGAGGGACTAAGATGTTCTGGAGTTGATGTCTACCTGAGCTCTGCCCTGATACCTGCCCCCTGCACCACCAGGCCCTTAGACATGATGAGGTAAGGCTTGTGCAGGAGGAGTAAGGAGCAATCATGGTGGGACACTGGTGCCCTACGGATCCTAGCAGAAGCACACCTGGAAAGCTCTGTGGTCAGCACTGCAGGACAGTGAGTGAAGCCTAGTCCCTTTGCTGGGCTTTCATGACATGATAACAATGTATCTCACATCTCATTGGCTCTCCTTCTTCCCCTCCTTTCACTGACTGTGTTGTCAGCCTCTGCAGGGGACTCTTTCAGTGGCACCACAGAAAATTGAGGACACTGGATTTTGCAAGGTGACCTGGGGCGGTTAGGTCACTGAAGAGAGCCAAGAAAGGGGCTTTCAGGGTGGACAGCAGCTAGCGGAGTGGAAGCATCACACTGTGACTTCAAATGCACCTCCTTGCTGTGAGATCTAAAGTAGACCTTGTGCCTCCACTAGACAAAACAGCATGAAAACCCAGAGGTGCTACTAGCAGAGTTGCAGTGCACCTTTTTGGCATCAGTGGGCAACCAGTGTGTCATGCCCAACATGAAAATGCTCTGTAAACTCATGTCACGAAGCACATTATTTTCTCACATCATTTTCATACACTTAGAATCATAGAATCACTCAGGTTGGAAAAGACGTTTAAGATCATCAAGTCCAGCCATTAACCCTACTCTACCAAGTCCACCACTAAGGCATATCTCCAAGCACCACATTTATATGGCTTTTAAACACACCCAGGGATGGTGACTCAACCGTCTCCCTGGGCAGCCAATTCCAACGCCTGACAACAGTGAAAATATTTTTTTCCTAATGTTCAGTCTTCGTAATTTCCTAATTTCAAGTCTTTCCTAATGCCGAGTCTCTTTCTCTTAAATATCTTCGGCAGCTTATTCAGGCTCTCACAAGATATCCCAGATGTCAGCTACTCTCAGGCAAATGCAGTTGATCATAGTCCTGCAGTACACTCTGTTGTCAGGTTAGAAGCATGCCATTGTGAGAAAAAGCCAAAAACTGATTTGTAAGCTTGTCTTTACTGCAATTTACTGAAATTAATCATCTTTAGCTAAATCAGGCAATTAATGTTTCCCTGTGTCCATTTCTTCCCGAAGCCTCTCTCTGTAGCTGTTGGACCTGCCTACAAGGGCAGGATTGTTCCTCTGCTTTAACTTTTCACATGTGGGGATTTCCCCCAGCAAATGGGATTTTTTTTTCAGCTTGGTGCCAAGGTGGAGCCCTCTGGAGCCGGCCTGGCCCGCGGCAAACCGGCAGCTCTCAGAGCTCCCAAGATCTTCCCGCAGCCGTGAGACACGCGAGCAGGGCAAAAGCTCGTGGAGAAAGAGTGTGGCGACCCAGACAGAGGTCCCACGGAAGCACGCTACACCAGGACCCCTTGGTGTTTTTCCCCAGAGCTGCTCTCCAACAGATCAGCCCCCAACCTGTACTGATCCATGGGGTTGTTCTTCCCTAGATGCAGCACTTTACACTTGCTCTTGTTAAATTGCATGAAATTTCTCACTGCCCAGCTCTCCAGCCTGTCCGGGTCACGCTGGATGGCAGCACAGCCTGCTGGAGTGTCAGCCACTCCTCCCAGTTTCATATCATCAGCAAACTTGCTGAGGGTACACTCTGTCCCTTCGTCCAGGTCATTGATGAATATATTGAACAGTATTGGACCCAGCACTGACCCTTGGAGGACACCACTAGTCACAGGTCTCCAGCTAGACTCTGCTCCACTGACCACAACTCTCTGGGCTCTGTCCTTCAGCCAGTTCCCAATCCACATCTGTGCACAATCACCCAATCCGCACTTCTTAAGCTTGGCTGTGAGGATACCATGGGAGACAGTATTGAAAGCCTTGCTGAAGTCAAGAAATAGCACATCTACTGCCCTCCTCTCATCTATCCAACTACTTGTGCCATCATAAAAGGCTATCAGATTAGTCAAGCACAATTTCCCCTTACAGAATCCATGTTGACTACTCATGATAAGCCTCCTTTCCTCCACATGCTTTGAGATGGTGGTAAGAACAAGCTATTCCATCACCTTTCCAGGGATGGAGGTGAGGCTGACTGGCCTATAGTTATCCGGGTCCTCCTTTTTGCCCTTTTTGAAGATTGGGGTGATTTGCATGTAGTCTCACCATGTCCTTAGAGGAGTGCTCCTCCTTCTATCATCTGACATCTCAATCTAGCTTGCCCTCCTTGGCACAAATTAATGATCTAATGAAGAGCACACTTGGATGATAGCAGCAATGAGACAGATTGTTCGTTTCCCACCAGACTCTGTATTTGGTGTTCGGTGAGTATAAACTTCCCCTAGACAGAAAGAAATGCTGTGGAATAAACATAATCTGGGGTTTTAATGCACAATTAGAATAAGTCATTAACATAACATTGAGTCAAACTGCCATATAACCCTGGGATGGGTTCAAAGAATCCTTTAATTTAGTTCCTTGATGCACATTTGCCCAAGGATGAAATAAAGCCACCTGTTTCTTTCTGTTTATCCAGATGAAAATACAAAGCTGTAAATAAAAGTCATCTATCTACTAGTGTTCAAACAAACATACTTCTTAGGTTGTATAATGACAACATACAACTTAAGCCTGTCTCCAGTCAAACGGTGCTCACAAAAACCAAGGTTCAAGAAAGGCCAGAGCTCAGGCAGGGACATTGGTGCTGTGATGTGTGTGTGTGGAAGGCCACAAAAAGTGATGGTAGTTGTCTCAGCTACTGGAACTTGACCCAACAGGAGCACTAATTGGCTTCTTTATTCGTCTTTTATTTGGTACAGTAGGATGTTTCTACAACATGAGATATTTTCATTCATGGAGCTATAAACTGGACTAACTCATCTCCATCAGCAATGATGTGTTGAACTCATGTTGCAATCCAGGACATAATTTATTGCTCTAACAAGCAAAAATGTTAAGCTTGTTCCTTTTCCTTTTGCTGTCTGGCATTTATTGATCTCATAAATTAAATGTCTTTCCTGTATCTTGGAGCGGAGATGAAGCATCTCTCAAGGCTTTCGGGGGCAGACTGGGAAATGTAAAACAAGTGACTTACCTAGTACCTTCCCATGGGTTTGTCATTTGAATTGTTACATGCTTGGTTCTGGCAGACAGAAATACTTAGAATTTGTTGTTCTACTGATGGGTGTATGGACACCCAAATTTTAACTAATTTTTGTGGTGAAATAACAGTCAACATTAACAGGAGTGGTGACATTATTCCGTTGGTTACTGCATCAGAAGTCACCTGGAAGTCAGAAGGAGACTGGCCTGGAAATCCTTAGCTTCACTCTTGAGTATTCATGTTTACCCTACTTAGGTATAGTTTATCTCATTTCAGATTCACCGGGGAAGCCACTTCTTGAATTGTACTCTCCAATAATTGAAGAGACATGCAGGATTAGATCAGGTTTTATAATGAGGGGAGAGCAGCCCTGAGGCAAATGCTCTTAAGGAGAGCTATAATTTACTGGCAACTTTATGTAAGATATGGTCAGTCAATAAGAAAGCCTCTGAGGACTTCAGGGTAGCCACAGCCTCAATCAACCTGCTGATTTCTTTATAGGGAATACCAGCTGGTTACTAAACCACAGGGTGTAGACAATAAAGATGAAAAGTTAGGGACAGAATAGTGATTTATTTCAAGCGGAAAACCAGGAAAAATTTGAAAACTTATTTCTGTTAATTGCTCATGTTGCTGTCATTACTCTTTGTTATTATCTGTCTTAAAATTGGTGACTAGAGACCCAGCTGAGATCATAAGCTGATTAAGGTGAAATGGACCTATTGTGCTCACACTGTGCCTTCACTCCTCACTGTTGAAGGCTCTGATACAGTGTTCCCTATATTTTTTTTCTTGATCATACGCAATACACTGTTACCCGGCTTTGAAGCCCTGGTTGGAAGTGCAGACTATGTCTCTCCCTTCCCCTGGGAAGCTAACTCATTTACTTTTGTCTCTTGAGTTTCTTCCCACAGTTTTTCCCATGTGTCTAGAAGACCAAGACAAGCACTCCTGTGATGAATGACTCACTGAGAAAGAATCAGAGAGACTTTGAACTTATTTTAGCACAACTTCCCCAGGAAGAATGACCCCAGAAGTCCTAGTAGCATGAAGGACCAGAGATAATGCAGGCAGAATTTCACGGTGCGATGGCCTAAGCCATGCCTAAGCCTGCCAGAGATGTCACATGCAGATCACAGACCTGGACAAGTTCTGGGGTGAAGACACACTCCAGTGTGAAACTCACCTGTTACTGGGGATAGTAAGAGCCAGGAACTCTGACTCTTGTTTCCAGAATTGCTACTAGCCAAGTGTATTGACTTGGATGTCTCTGTCAACTCTACCACATCTCTATGTCACCTGTCAACCTGTGGCTTTTTCTGTTTTTCTAGGAAATTATGGAAATCCAGAGCAGCTTGGCTAATATTAAGGATTTCTAAGTGTTTGACAACTGTTGTAGTATGATAAGCAGGCTAATCTGCTCATGCAAGGGGACTTGGACACACTCAAAACTGTGTGGGCATTCTGTGCACGTGCCCACTGATTTTTCAGAGCTTAATCAAAAAGACTGAGATTTTGAGCTTGCACAAGACTCACTGCTCTGCACAGCATGACCAATGTTCATGGATAGCTGCATAGGAAACAAAGAACTATAGGGAACTCAACACCATGAGGTTAAACTTTCTGCTTTTAGATGTCAAATGTGAGCAGGTATGATGCAGGGTTTTTTTCCCGCCACTTCATTTTCAGTTGTGGTGTTCTCTAAGGCTTCCACTAATTTCAACTTGGCAATTGTCAGAAAATGAGATTCTGTAGTTTTTCATCTCTAAATTAGACATGCTTATGTATTCTAGTGACAGACATGCTGGAAATGGTATGGTTATTGATTTCTTGCAGGTGTTAGGTTTGACCAGCTCTTTGAGATCCTGTGATGGAACATGCTGTAGAGTCTCAATCTGTATGCCTGTTCCTCTACAAGTGTGTATGTGGCCCGTGGAAAGTCACTGGAGTGTAATCTTATTACATGAAAGACAGAGAAAAGCTGCTTGCCACTTGCAATTTGCATGTACTTTATGGTTCAGAGCGCAGAGAATATCTGTCTGTCATGGGGGAAAGAACACTTGATTATTTGCTTTAGTGGGAAATGATATGAGATTGTCTGCTCCAGTTGCTGTAAGGCCACCCTGAGTACAGTCATCTTTGGTAAATAAAACAGCTTGGAAATGGAAAAAATTGCCCCCTCTGCGCAATAGTCCAGATGTGTCCTAGCTGGAGGTAGGGACAGACCTCCACAGAGGCCCTGCCTCACGTTTTTCTGTGTTTCCAGCAATTACAGCTGTATTTTTATAGAATTTTCTGTGTCATCCCTGGGAGGACAGCTGGGCATGTCTTTATAGGCCCAGTCCAAGCAAAATTCCTTGTGATCTCCACAGGAGCAGGAGCAGTTACCAAGCCTTCACCAGGCTTTGCTGCTTCATTTCATCTAGGAGGAAGGCAGAAATAAGGGCTCAATCTAAACTCACTTGAGGGCTCTTGTTATTGTAGCAATGGCTTTAATTAGCTCTGGATGAGGCTTTCTGTGTCAGACGTGACTACAGAGAGGTCAAATGGGGAGGAATCCTAATATTATTAATTGCAGCACCTCAATGATTTAACCCTATAGCAGATACCAGTGACATGTGGCTTGAGTCTGTTAAAATGTTTTGCATTCCAACTCTAAACCCACCTCTTATCCTATGCTGGAGGATCGGATTTCCCCTGAAAAGTGAATGGAGTGCTTTGCACTGTGTATTTGTAACATATGGGATGCATATCATATCCACAGATCCCGTGTCCTTCGGGATCAAACTGACAGGCTCAGAAACCTTGATACCTGCTTCTGCCAGGGCCAGTGGTACAGTTTATGGTATTAGAATGATGTAAGATTACTGTGATGACATGGGAAGGCAAACACAATCTATGACATATAAGATCTGCAAGACAGGGAGAAGGTTGCCAGAAAACCATGATCTAAGCACAGCTATGATTTTCTGATCTAATCTTGTGAAACCTCTAGATTCTAGAGGTCAGTATCTAATTTTGTCTGAAGATGAACCTTGTTTACTGTCCTCTATCTGCAAATTTCAAACTGTGTCAGCAAGGAAGTCACAGTTAGTTTTGCTGTTCTACTAGACCAGAAACTGAGGAAAATAACTTATTCCAGGTTGCCCAGCAAGCCAGTAATGGAGGCACTACTAGAAGCTAGCTTTTTAAGAGTCATAGTTGAGGAAGCACAGAACAGTTCTTAAGAGGCCAACCTACAGGCAGGGATAAAATCAGTCTCCAAAAGAATGATCAAATGAAATTCTGCTGTTGGAAGGTAAATTAAATC
>WTSP01024600.1:0-14589 GCA_025331215.1 Actenoides lindsayi | reverse complement strand
GAGAAGAGAAGAGAAGAGAAGAGAAGAGAAGAGAAGAGAAGAGAAGAGAAGAGAAGAGAAGAGAAGAGAAGAGGACACGGATGTCATCCATCTGAACTGCTGTAAAGTCTTTGACACAGCTCCCCCAACATCCTTTTCTCTAAGTTGGATATGATGGGTGGGCTGTTTGGTGGATGATGAATTGGTTGGATGGCCACATCCAAGGGTAGTGGTCAATGGTTTAATGTTCAGATGGAGACTGGTGACAAGTGGTGTCCCTCAGAGTTTTGTACTGGGACCAGTGCTGTTCAATATCTTCATCAATGACAGAGACAGTGGGATCAAATGGAATCCTAGCAAGTTTGCAGATGACACCAAGATGAGTCGTGCAGTTTACACGCTTGAGAGATGGGATGCCATCCAGAGAGACCTGGACAAAGTTGTGAAGTGGGCTCATGTGAACCTCATGAGGTTAAACAAGACCATACTCAAGGTTCTGCACCTGGATCTGGGCAACTCCTGGTATCAATACAAGCTGGGAGATGAAGGTCTTGCGACCATCCAGTCCTGTGGAGAAGGACTTGAGGTTGCTGGTGGGTGAAAAGCTGGACATTAGTGGCAATGTGTGCTTGCAGCCCAGAAAGCAAACTATATCCTGGGCTGCATCAAAAGAAGCACGGAGATAAGGTCAAGGGAGGTGATTCTCCCACCCTGCTGAGACCCCACCTAGAGAACTATGTCCAGCTTTGGAGTCCTCAGCATGAGAAAGACATAGAACTGTGGGAGTGGGTCCAGAGGAGGGCCACAAAAATGACCAGAGCAACAGAACACCTCTCCTATGTTAGAAGAAAGGCTGAAAGTGTTGGGGTTGTTCAGCCTGGAGAAGAGGATGCTCCAGGGAGACCTTATTGCAGCCTTTCAATATTTCACGGGGGCCTATAAAAAGGATGGGTACAATCATTTTAGTAACATCTGTTGCAATAGGACAAGGGGTAATAGTTTTAAACTAAAAAAGAGTAGATTTAGACGAGATATAAAAAATAGATGTTTCACAATGAGGGTAATAAAACATTGGAACAGGTTGTCCAGTGAGGCAGCAGATGCCCTATCCCTGGAAACATTCAAGGACAGATTGGTCTGGGGTCTGAGCAGCATGATCTAGTTAGTGTTGTGCTCATTGCAGGGCGGGTTGGACTAGATGACCCTTAAAGGTCTCTTCCAACTCAAAAATTTCTGATTCTCTGATTCTTCAATGTAATCTTATTATAGTTTATTGTAATGGTCAGAACATCCATTAAGAACATGGGAGATTAAGGTTTTTATTCTTCCTCAGGAAATTTGGATTCCTCATGTTTCCTGGTGGGTCAGGTAATCAGTAGGCTACAGGTTTTTTTTGAGATGTTCAATATTTAGAAGCAATCAATATTGCTTCAGCTGAAACTTCACAGAGAAGAATACAAGAGTCATTCAGAGACAGGAAACACAAGAATTAATAACCTTTTATTGTCTCATTTACTAAGTATTCACATGGAAAGGGTTATAAAGCTTGTTTCTCAATTTCATTTGTGCAAACTACCAGAGAAAGATACGTAAGAAAGTCAGGAAGCAGGGAGAAGCACTCAGAATGCTTGCATCTGTAAGTAGCATCCCTAAGCGTAGATGACTACACTGTATATCCTTCTACTTGCCTATTGCAAGTGCATCTATTGATCCAGATATGTAGTAGATTTTAAGAAAGTAGTACTTCACATTTCTTCACACTGAAGAAGTTGTGGGGGTTTTATCCTCTCTGGCAGTATTAAAACATTTAGGCTAGGCTGACTTTAAGAAAGATTTCTTCTGTTTCTAAGCATCCAAGATAAAGATAGCATGAAACACTTACTATTAGTTATTTGTAGTACTACTGACTTTTCTGTCACTTTCTGATAATGAGAGGATAACTAAGTCCACCATATCTATGTAGCTAGAACTAATCAAGCAGGAAACATAGTGTATCATGGTAATTCTGTGGCTTTATTTGAGTCTCATGGGTTGGATTTATTGCAGTAATCAGCACAAGAGTATTTTCTCCTTAAATTACTTCCATTGTGACTAGACTCTCCTTTTATGTTGTGAAAGACTTGTTTCAATGAAGAAACAGTTCTTGTCTTAGGCAACGTCATGCTTTAGTTTGTGCTAATGAGTTAAGGAGTTATTATCATTCATTTGCTCACTTATACAAGAGGCAGAATGTTGATGAGGACAGCTTTTAGAATAGTACAGAGCCTGTTGTCTCAGGCAAGTCTCTGTCTTTCAGTACATATTTCCTGGAAAAATATCCTGGGAAATAGAATTAGGGAAACAAAGCAAACAAACAAGCAAATAAAGACCACATTTTTGGTGAAAACCCAAAAATAAACAAATTGCCCTGGGAGATGTGGTTGCTGTTGTCTCTGCTTTTTGAGTGCTAGAGATTTCAGTTCAGTTGAACATCTGCATGCTCCTAGGTATGACATGGTTCAAAGTGTTTCTTTCAGACTTGTCTTTAGGATGTTTAATGGGTTTAGTTCTCCAGAGAGCCTTATAGTTAAAGAAAATATATAGAGTTTCAAAAAAAATATTTTTTTTGAGGGGTGCAAATATCTTAAGTACTTTCTTTGCACTTGAAAAGAAAGATTTAAGTTCTAGGTGTTTTAACTGTAAATTCCTTGGCATTTTTTACTTTTATATTTTAGGTTTCCATTTTCATTGCAGTCAAATCAAAGCTTTTTCAAAATGTTAGAAATTTCCACACATGGAAATTTTGACCACCTTTCTGGGGAAGCACAGCTGTAACATTTCATATTTAATTGGCAGAGATACCAAACCAGTGATTCAATGCATTCTCCTTCAGACACACACTCATTCTCTCCAAGTGATATCACATAAGGATAAGCTAGAGTTTCTCCATTTGTAGAGAATATATGAAGATCATGAGATCTGAAATGCAGTTTTTAAATACTTTTGTGCCTTTAAATATATATTAGGATCAGAAAAGTCTTCATCAGAAAAAAAAAACAAACAATGGACAAACCTGTAATGCTTCAGTAGAAGAGGAAAAATTGAAAGCAGAAAGAACAAGTAATGGACTAAAATTCTCATGACAATAGAGGAACTACTTACTAGATGGACTGTAATAGTTTTAAGTTAACCTTATAGACACAACAGAGAAAGAGAAGTATATATTTCAGACAGAAAATACAGATAAGAAACCATTTAGGAATTTTCAGCTAGCTTACTGTTGGCTCTAGTTTGACCAGCAGTACATGGAAAAATAGTATTAAAATAGGCAAACTAAATACACTTCACAGAAGTTACTACAAAATTAAAGAAATGCACTGCTACTCTTCTTCAAGTTAGTTAAGTTTCCCTTAACATATGTTTGCCTTTATTTCTTCATCCTTTTAGATCAACTAACAGAAATTTAGGGCAACTGAGATAAATTAGGACCATATCTTTTATTAATTCATGTTGTAGAACTAAATGAAACTATAGCATTATCTTCTGTATTCAAAAGATTATTTTTAATTCCTTTTATTTTTTAAGATCAACTGTTTTATTTTTCTTCTTGGTCAACCACTTTGTAAAGGAACACAGTCTTTCTGACTCCAATGCATGTAGCAATTATGCATCTACCTAAATTCATTTTTACTCCTGGACTGATTTCTACAAGGCTTGCCTCTCAGATTTCTTTACATTTTCTAAGCTTTAATAGTCTTCTTTTTTTTTTTTTTCTCCTTGTGCTTCAAAGTAAAGACTTACTATTATCCTGTAATCCTGTGTCTTTCTAAATGTTCTAAACCTTTTATTTTCTACAGGTGTTAGAAGCCGTTGCATTTCTCTCTGATATGATTTTTCAGTCATTCTTTACATTTCAGGATTATAATTCTGGAAAATATGGCACAGATGGGTTTTGCTGTCTTAGTTCTTTGCATGTCTTTTATTGTCTACAGCTTATTTTCAACAGTTTTGTTCATACACCATTTCAAATGTGACTTTTTTTCTATTTTTAATTTTATTCTATTCTCTTTATTAGTTATGATTTCACTTCAGCATTTGTACAGTCCTGCCTGTTAAATACCTATGAAGAATTATTGGTCATACACACAAAACAAGTTGGAAATTTCCATTGAACATATTTAACAGAAACTGTGGACTTACCAAAAAATGGTTCAGCTTGAGAGAAAGATTTAATTTAAGTGAGTGTCCTAATAAAAGAAAAAGAAAATTAAAGATGAAAAAGTGAAGATTTCCTAAAACATTTATTCTTTTTAAAGTAAAAGTGTCATTCATCAATTTGTAGTATTTTTGTTCTCAGAATGACATTAAGTTGTATTAAGAAAAGTTATTTCAAACTTTAATTGTTTCAACACCTTTGATAATTTTCTCCACTTTGGGCTGGGGTGAGGTGTGTGTTTATAAGAACCTGACATCAATTTTCTGTCTCATTTCAGGATGGAAAAAAACAACTATAATCTAAAGAACTTTTATGGATCTGAAAGCCTTTTTCTTTATGTAGATAGGTCAAAATAGGCAGCTATGGCCAAAAGTGCAATATCACAGCTGAATGCAATGCACACCCTCAGCACCTCATAGTACAGTGGAGTTTGCCAAAGTAAAATATGTGACATTTCTAATGGCAGTTGATCCTGACTAGGTGAGCTAAGAAGTAGTCTGTGGCAGTGGCAGATGTAAGGAGCCCAAAAGGCCAGTGCAGTCTGTGGGGCTGAGAGGAAGAAAACCTTGGGGGCTGGAAGGAGATCTTGAACAGGGGAGAAAACAGCATTGGTGTGGGAACTAGAAGTGCCCAGCTTGCCAAAACTTCCTGCTGTAGTTCAACCTCTCATTAGCAGATAGAATACCACAACAATGGACAAAGAGAAACAAATTGCAAAATACAAGTAACATAGAAAATAAGGTTTTATACAGTGACCATCAAAATCAGAAGGAAATTTCCTAGTACTTTTAGAGTATTTTGAATTAGATCTATTATACATTTATACCATATTTGGTTAAATATTAATAAGTAGTATAAAAAAGTATAAGGCAATTTTAAAATGTACTTTCAGACAATATTTTAATAGTGTAGAATTATGACTCAGGATTGCACATAATTTTTTACTAGACAGGTGTTAACACAACCTCTTGTCATCTTTACTAATACAAATCTTTGCATATGATCCAATATTGTCCCACAAAGACTAAAACAAAATTTAAAAAATGACAAAATCAGAAAGCTGTAGACATAGAACTGTCTCAAGAGAATTCTCACATTACTAGATGAAGGCATAAACTTGTAGATAGTGTAGAGATAAATCACATCTTTTAGGGTCCTTCAAAGAATTGACCAGAGCTTTAGCATCACAAGGAAGTTATCTTTTGGCTCTGGAAACAGTGATGCACTAATGCACCTTCTGCTCAAAAGGCTGATCATTAACACACAGTGTCATAAATGCAATTACCTCTTTAACACAGCCATCTGACTTAAGTACCTTAAGCAGACAGAAGACTGAGAGGGAAGAGAAAGGGGAGAGACTGTTTTGCAGAAGAGTGAAGGGATGGTGCTGTCATGAAATCAGTGGAGGGGAGTTGTGCCTATGGAAGTATTTTTATCATCGCTATTGAAGGACTGTACCTGAGGACAGGAGAAACCAAAGAGAGTGTGAACTAAATACAGCTGTGGTATTTTTTCAACATGACCAGTAAAAGAAATGTAATGAAAGTGGAGCTAGTTTTTTATGCCCCAACATGTAAGTTGTATCCCTACACAAGACTATTGAGGGAAGTACTGGCAGTGATTGTTTTTGAAGAAGACTGAAGTAATTTTTCTTTAACAACATCTTGGTGGTACTTATTAAAGCCAAGGAGTTAGTTATTAGATGAGCCTTGTTATTACACCATGCCACATGTTACAACTACATTCCAAGGCAACTGTTCCAGCAAATGCAGCATTTATCCACCTTTTCAAACTGTATTAAAAGGGTTGTAATCTGTGTATACAGAATTCTAGCTTTTAAGACAGAAATAAAAAAGAAGGAAAGGTACCCAACATTACAGATATTTGGACACATGCTAAGCTCTTGCATGGAACTGCTTGGAAAGATAAGAAAAATTTGGAACATACGTAAATTCTATAATACAAACCAGAAAAGTTTGAAGGCTTTGCCAAGACAATTTTGAGGATAGCCTCTGAGAAATTGAAAACATTTATGATAATTCAGGACTATATGTCAGAAGACAAGAAAAAAGAAACTTTGAGGAATCAGTAGCTCATGAATTTAGGTGGATGTAACTCTGTGGAGGCAACTGTGTTAACAGTAATTTACTTCCTCACAAAAGGATGATCAGATTTGTCAAACTCCACAGAAGCACTGGAAACCAGAAGATCACAGAAAAGAGACTTTCCCACCTATCCAAAAAGAATCCAGAGAAAAATGTGTGGTAATAGAATGTGTTTTATTTAATGAGGTGAACTGTGTAATAGATAAAAGGGTGTTTCCTTGTCTCCTCAAACTTGTTCTAAAAAAAATAGAAGTTTGTTGTGGAAGAACCCACAAAACACAGCAGTAGCTGCCCAAAGTGTGTTTTTATTCCAATTAAAAATTGCTCAGCACTCCAATGGACCAAAGTGCATTATGAGTTTGGATGTCAGGCACAAATACTCTGTGGATAAGGAATTGGCTGGATGGTCACACTCAAAGAGTTGCGATTGACAGCTTGATGTCCAAGTGGAGGCCAGTAACAAGTGATATTCCTCAGGGATCAATACTGGGAACAGTGTTGTTTAACATTTTTGTCAGAGACATGGACAGTGGGATTGAGATCATCCTCAGAAAGTTTGTGGAAAACATCAAGTTGTGTGGCTTGGTCGACAACCTGGAGAGAAAGGATGCCTTCCAGAGAGACCTGGACAGGCTTGAGAGGTGGGATCATGTCAATCTCATGAAGTTAAGGTCCAAGTGCAAGGTCCTGCACCTGGGTTGAGGCAATCCCAAAACCTGGGAGGAGTATGGATTGAGAGCAGTCCTGAGGGGAAAAACTTGGGTGTGGTGGTTGATGAAAAGATCAATACGAGTCAGCAGTGTGTGAACGCAGCCCAGAAACTCAACCGTATCCTGCGCTGCATCAAAAGAAGAGTGGCCAGCAGGTTGAGGGAGGTGATTCTGCCCCTCTACTCTGTTCTTGTGAGACCCACCTGGAGTACTGCATCCAGCTCTGGAGCCCTCAGTACAGGAGGGACATGAACCTGATGGAGCGGGTCCGGCGGAAGACCATGAAAATGATCAGAGGGCTGGAACACCTCTCCTATGAGGACAGGCTGAGAGAGATGGGGTTGTTCAGCTTGGAGAAGAGAAGGTTCTGGGGAGACCTTATTGTGGCCCTCCAGTATCTGAAGGGGGCCTACAAAAAAGCTGAAGAGCGGCTGTTTACAAAGGCCTGTAGTGATAGGACAAGGGGTGATGGTTTGAAACTGGAAGAGGGTAGATTTTTATTGGAAATAAGAAGGAAATTCCTCACTCTGAGGGTGGTGAGACACTGGAACAGTTGCCCAGAGAAGTTGTGAGTGTTCCATCACTGGAAGTGTTCAAATACAGATCAGATGAGGCCTTGAGCAACCTGGTCTAGAGGGACATGTCCCTGCCACAGTAGGGGAGTTGGAACTAGATGATCTTAGAACTAGATGAACAGGAGAGGTGCCTGAGGACTGGAGGAAAGTAAATGTCTCTCCAGTCTTCAAAAAGGGTAAGAAGAAGGACCCAGGTAACTATAGACTGGTCAGCCTCACCTCCATCTTTGGAAAGGTGATGGAACAACTCATTCTCGGTGCTGTCTCCAAGCATATCAAGGATAAGAGGGTGTCTCATCCCACTCAGTGGACAACGAGGGAGGTGAATCTTTGTGATCCCGCAAAAGAGGCTGTCCTTGCACGGCGGGACATGCAAAGAGTCCATCCAGAGCCACAAAGATGATTAAGGAAGTGGAACATCTCCCTCATGAAGAAAGGCTAAAGGAGCTGGGTCTCTTTAACTTGGAGGAGACTGAGGGGTGACCTCATTAATATTTATAAATACATAAAGGGTGAGTGTCAGGAGGATGGAGCCAGGCTCCTCTTAGTGACGTCCAATGATAGGAGAAGGGGCAATAGGTGCAAGCTGGAACATAGGTTCCATGTAAATGTAAGGAGAAACTTTTTCACTATGAGTGTGACAGAAATGGAACAGGCTGCCCAGGGAAGTTGTGGAGTCTCCTTCTCTGGAGACATTCAAAACCCACCTGTATGCGTTCCTGTGTGACCTGATCTTGGTGATCCTGCTCTGTCAGGGGGGTGGACTGGATGATCTTTCACTTCTAACCCTGAACATTTTGTGATTCTGTGATCTTTAGGGGTCCCTTCCAACCCAAACCACTCTATGATTCTATGATGACTTTGTGATTCTATGAATAAAATACTACAAAACTAATTCCCAAGTTTCACAAGTATGCTTTTTTAGAAAGACAATCCAAAATGTGTGCACACTTACTCACAAAAGGAAAAACCTCCTGCTCAAGGGCACGCATAAAGGAGATCATTCACCTAAAAGGGCATGATAGCTTGCTCAAGGATATATATATATATATATATATATCTAGAATAAGTATTCACTCAAATAAAGGTGGAGTGAGTGCTCACTCTATCCTGAGAAGTTTCCTTGAGTGGCATCCCAATTCAAGGGGAGAGACCCCAGCTGCAGATTTGCTGCTCTAAGTAGGATCAATTACAATTTTTTTTTTTAACCCATTTATACCCTAGATGAGTCTGACCTGTGGTCATTATAATTAGTTGAGGGCAAGCACATGACAAAGGCAAAGTAAAGGCCTGAAACAAGGTAATCAGGTTTTAATGGCTGTAAAGCCCCAGTCTTATTCAGGTTGTAGTTAAACCCTGGTTGCTGTCAGATCTTTGTCAGGGTGGGTGCATCTACCACACAGCTCACCAAAGTTCAGGCTTTGGTATTCTGTATCTTTAACTTGAAAGTCCCCAGGTGAGTTTCCATGTGCTGGGCAATATAGCAACCCTGATAGAAGTGGGACTTTTGAGGCATTGCTGTGAGCCTCAAAATCCCATAAGGAATGTTCTTTGACTTGGAAAAGTTTTCAATTCCCCAGTGTCTTTGGGTCATAATCTCTATTTCGAGCATAATCTTCAAATGACAGCTGCAGATGTAAAATCATGTTGTGATGACAAATGAAGCTACAATCTCTCATCTGTGCAGATGTTTTGTGTTACTGGCAGCAGGTCTTAATTTTAACTTAGTGAGAAGAAAATACTGTTCCAAATTTGTCTGTCAAGATATGGTCACCAAAAATTTATTCTAAAAAGACGCTATGTAAAGAAGTGATCTTACCCAGAAATTATATTACCAGGAAAAATGAAACTTTCTAGTGGACTTTAAAATATATCTTTTCTCTGCCACCTGTAAACATCTCACTGGCTAAAGTTTGATATTAAGAAGCAAATTTATATGCTATATTCAATATATGAACTGACAGATGCTAAGATGAAGTAATTTACTTTTCAGTTTATCAGATTATTTTTCAACCTTCCACCACTCTCATTTACATTTTCCTATCAGATTTCTTGGTACTTTTCTACTTAATGTAATAGGTACTATCAATGTGTTACAATACATAACATTTATATTACAAGTGTATTCTCAGTGCATCTAAACAAAACATATGAAAAAACCGCAACATTTATTTTCAGATTTTAGAGGAAGAACTAATAAAGTAACAGGAACAAACCCACAGTTTCACTGTGGATTTGTGAAAGATGGACTAGTTTTTTTCGTTTCAACATCGGGGCAGGAATGGGTACAAAAAAATGAGAAAAGGAAGAAAAAAACATTTAAGCTGAAAACACTTGTGATCAGCCAACAGTCTGCACAAAACTTGCTTGCCAGAATCTCCTTTAGAGCTAAAAAAGGATTAACACAACTACCATGTGCTGTATTTGGACTTGGCAGTGCTGGGTTAATGGTTGGACTTCATATTAGAGGTCTTTTCCAACCTAAACAGTTCTATGATTAGCCCTGAGAAATTACAGAAACTCTAACCATCATTGTGCAGTAGAGATATCAGAAGAAATTTTAACAATTATCAATTAATAAAATACAGATGACTATTCAAAACTCTTTAGAAGCTTTTTATTCACACTGAAAATGAACACTGAGAAAGGGAAGAAAAAGACATTTACACTATAGGATAAAAACACGGGAGAAAACCAAATAATTTAAGTCTTGAGATAAAATGTTATGAAAAAATGAAAAAGGACCCTAGAAAAAACATTCATAGGAAAATTCATTAACTTTATTTCTCTAGTGAGGATGCTACATATTTTGTGTTGTTTTAATGAGCAGGAATACTTAACAAGGTGATGAGAAAGTAAGATATAAAGGCAAATCATAGAAGTATAACTAGCTTGTAGTATCCATATTGTTAGCCTTTGAAGGAGTATTATAAAAAAAAAAAAGAAACTGTCTCTGTGGCTAGACAATCAGACAGATAAATATATGAAGTCAGTTCATTAAAGTTTGCCTCCAAAATGATGAAATTGGCAAGAAATTCTGCAAAGGATAATATTTTCAGATAAGAAATAAAAGGTAAATATACACCAAAGCCGCTGCCCCATGCTTCAGAGATGAACATGCTGTATTAAATATCTCTGGATATCCTGATGAAATATTTCTGGAAGGACAATTTTTGTTCCAATGAGTTTCTGAAATAATCTTTCATGAGTCATGCATATTACTAAGGTCATGTGTGTACATCTATTTATGTAGCTATATTACAATTAACTTTCTGCAGGACAGAAAGCCAACAATTTGAGCATGAAAAAAAACCCCAACAAATCAATCCATAACTGCATTCTCCTAGATAGAAAAAATAGCGGTGGAGACATTTTCAATACTCTTCACTCTTTAGTGAAGACTCTTGGGAACTGAGTATCCTAATCACTGACTCACTGTGAATAGAAATGCTCTAATGCCTTCCTCTGGAATTTTCCTCACAGATTTGGGATTTGCCTTATCAATATCCTAAGAATGCTTTGCAGGTTAGTGTGGAAGTGTTGTGTTCCCTCTTTGACATCTTGTTCTGGAGTGGTAGGTATTGTGATAGTTGGTAAAATATGGTAAAATATTGCAAAAGGGGAGCCTTTCAAATCATACCCTAGAAACAGATTGCCTATAACTCCTTAGTCACTGCAAACTGGAAACATCAATATAGCCATGCAGAGCCATGTCTCACAGGTAGCAAAGGAAACTGACATGAGCTGAGTGTGGGGCTGGGAGGGAGCTGAAGTTTAGCTTACTATAGAAAATAGAGCGCACATTTTAACTGGAATGTCTTCTGAAGACTGGGAGGAAAATTAAAGCTCTGTATGTAACTCTATACTGAAAATATTTTTTACATAGCTCCAAGTTCTCAGCTGCATTTTACACAAATAGACAAAATTAGTAAAAAAATGTGTTTCATTGTTAGTTTCCCCAAAACATGGTAACACTGAATTTGAGATAATTGACTTAACTTGTTAGGACTGAGGAATGTCGTGATGAGTATCCAAAAGATTTTGATAGAAAATTCTTACTTGTTTTAATAACATAGTGCATGTATGTTGCTGTCAGTGAAAAGCACAAATCAACTTGATAATAAGCACTAAGAATAATCTTTGGGTTTAGATTTACAAATTCCTACTTCTTAGGCTCAAGTCAGCTCTTATGGTTTTTTACTTCTTTTTTTTTTTTTTTTTTTTTTTTTTTTCCCCCCACTTAATTTTAACTTTAAGGTTAAACATGCCTAAATCTCAATGATCTGCACCTCCAATAACAATTTTTGATGATCCTCTGTGGAAGTAGACAGTTACGTTTATTAGAGAGATTTACTGAAACTTCATCAATGTGTGATATACTTTTTAATTATCCCTTATCCCTAATCACAGTTTTGAATTTGAAGTGTTAACACATATTTTCCCAGTTGCTATATTCGGTGTTAATAAAATCAAATTATTCTGGTGTTACAGCCTCCTCAATTACAGTAAGTCATCTCACTGCAAAATGTACTTGGAGACTGTGGAGGAAGAAGAGATTTCAAAGGAAGATACTATGTAGTTAATTTTTTTTTGTATCATTAATAAGAAAAATAATAAAAAGCTTGCGAAAATGAAAGATATGAGCTGCTTCACCTAGGTGGCTAGTGTGTGGAATTTTGTCTTCAATAGAAAAATAGATATTTCCAGAAAGTTAACTTTTCTCTGGCATTGGGATACACTGGTATGCAGTTGCTTGCATCTGTATGGTTGAATATTCTGAACTCCCAGAAAAGGGTACTTGCAGATTGCATAGTGAGGATTATGCCTTGTCTCTGCTAACTCCTACGAGGACTCCAGAAGATGCCTGTGAGAAGGCCTTTTGGTCCACAGCAAAAATCATGCCAGGAAGTATTCTAACAATGTAAGAGCATGATGGTTGAGTTTCAGAATCTAGGAACATTCCCTGACAAGATTTAATTTACTAGTACAGCATAACCAAGAAGTACAACTGAAGAGCAAGTTCTGCTCTCCTGTGTGTAGATGTGCGAAATTTGACTCCATTAGGACATATAATGGTTTCCTTTGTGGAAAGGTGAATGGTTTGAGTGTTGTCCCTCAAAACCAGTCACATTAATACAGGACCTTTACTGCTTACATGTTCTGTCAAAGTTAATAGAAGAAGAAACTAAGCTTTTGGGTGTAGCTCACCTGATTAAAAGTAGACTTCTACATCTGAATAACAAAGTTATTCTCCCTTTTTAGTCAGCAGAAAGAAATAGTTGTTTATACAATGTGTTTCATATTATCCTCAAATAGGCATCTAAAAAAGCTTGGATGGATCATATTTTAAAACTGTCAGCATATGTCCCATTGACTATAAAGGCACCTTAGGTGGCTGGTTCAGTACCCAGGTAACCTGAATTCCTACCTCCATGCCACTACTTTGCCTGAGCTATCATGCAACAACAGAATACATTCCATCTATACATGTTTTTTTTCAGCTCTCAGGGGAAGATACTGTCAGTGCTTTATATTTGGTTTTCCACCTTGCAGTATTAATGTTAAGAACACCCAAATTCAGGATTGCAATAGAAGGCTGTGAAAATAGGACTTCTCATCATAGTCTGCTTAAAATAAGGAAGAAAATTAAAAGATGTCTGATAGATATCATTAAAGTTTAAAATGACTCTTTAAAGTTTGCTTTATCATATTTTTCTTCTATTTCTACTGTAGTACTTTTTCTTCTACTGTATTGGTTTAAGTACATGTATCATACCAATCTTTTTGTCAAATAGCTTGTAGTTTCATTTGCAAGTATTGTAATATACAAAGCAAATAAAATGATTACAATGCAGTGATGAAGATTCAAAAACATAGGATAATTATAATCTAAAAAGTAGAGAGAAATACAGACAAGAATTGAAGCCTTATTAAGGCTATTGTGTAAACTTTAAATAATAGAATATAACAATATACTACCATTGACATTACTGGTATTGTTCAGTTCCTCTGTACTACCTTTTAGTCTTAAAACACATATTATGAGTTGTTCAACTTTTAGGAAGAGAGAACAAAGAACGTTTATAGATTTAGAATACTATGTCTTTTTTTTTTTTTTTTCCTGTTTGTTTTGGGGTTTTTGTTGTTTGTTGTGTTTTGGTTTTTTTGCTCCTGATGTGTTAGCTGATGGTTTTTTCTGACAGTTTAAGCTAGAAAGAGCTTTTTTGTTCTCAAAGAACCAAATATTGGAGCTGCAGAGGTTCATGTAAACTATAGAAGTTTCGTTGTTACAAAGCTAGGAAATTACCTTTGATTATAAATAAGTGTCTGTTTTACTTAGTTTTGCTGTTTGCCTCTTAATATTTTTTAGAACACGCTTCCTTAAGTAGTTCTGGTCAGTTCTTATCAACTTTAACATCAGGATCCAAAACTAGGACTTTGTGAATATAACGATAAAAAAAAAGCAATCATATGAGTACAATACAATGTATAGGAAATGGGAAGCAATCATTAGCCAGAATCTTCAGTAAATATCAGAGAAATAATTGTGTTGCTTTGAAAGCACATGACTCAGACTCAGGTAAGCTGGACTCAACAGCAGTTGAGTAGTCTAAATTGTCTCAGAAAAGCATTTAACATTGCTAACTGTCTACCCTGCTTGTTTTCAACTGTCTTACATACATCTCCAAGGACCAGCTTCCTGGCTTTCCATAATAATTTGGCCTTGGAACACATCTAAGCCATAATCTGTGCACCCAGGAAACACTTGTTAGAGTATGTGCTCCAGAAGCCATGCAATGGTAGTGAACAGCCTTTGCATACAATGCCTTAGATACTTAAAGTATTCCCAGAAGGAAGAGCAACAGACTTTGCACCATGCCATCATGTTATGTCAATACACACAGACATAAAACTAATCTCTGTATCATTTACAGAGCATGCATCTATGATGCCTGCGCAGCAAGATAATCTCCTTCATACTGTGAAGGAATCATATGCCACACAATAAAAATAAAAATAAAAAT
>WTSP01024598.1:40650-146551 GCA_025331215.1 Actenoides lindsayi | reverse complement strand
AATTATATAAGGTATTATCTTATAATATCTACAAGGAAATATTTTCAAGTCACTTATTTGTGAAAATAGTTTCAGAAAAGTTAATCAGGACTTTTTTCAAAGTCCATATTATTACAAACTCCTCCATTTATCATTCTTTCTTCATCAGAATGAAACCTGTATTTGCACTTAGCAGTTTGGTATTGGTTTTAAATGTATCAAAATTTGCCTTTTCCTTTCAGGTAATGACAGAGCAGAAAATAGCAAAGGCCAGCTTGCTTGAGAAATGCACGATATTTTTGACCGTGTCTTTCCCAAACCTTGTGTCGTCTTCCAGTGAAAAGCAAACAGAAATATTTAAATTACTTAATTGCTTCCCAAGGCTCTACCTAAAGTCTTCCTTCAGTCACACTCTCTGCCTTTCAGTGAACCTCAACAACAAGGCAAATTGAAAGCTTTCTTTGTTATCCTGGTCTATGGCACCTGAATGGTGCCAAACAAAACTAAGTTAATTCAGAGCTCTTAGGGAAAGGATTTCTTTCCCTGACTCCTCCCCCATACCAAACAAAGAAAAAACAAGGGGTTTTTTTGGTTTTTTTCAGTATTAACTAACAGCAAAGGCAATAAAAATGTCTTCTCCCTGACGTGACAATTTACGTACACTCTGCTCCCTCTTCTTATTTCTTCTGAGTCTCCATTTGATTTCTCATCATTATTATTCATCTCCATAAAGGCGTAACCTCTTATGGTATGAAGTGGTTTTATGTGGAATCCTTGTAATGCAGGAACTCGTAACCATAATCTGGGCTAAAATGTGTAACCTAAATTGCTGCGGTTTAAAAATTTATGAAAATGTATTTCCTAGAGCAATCTAACTTCTCCTTTTGCTACAACAATGAAGTAAACCCATTAGGGAGACTACAGAGTTTCAGCAATTAATTACACACTAAATAATATGTCGTAGTTTTCTAAAGGCTTTAAAGTCCTTCCCAAACGTGGTGATTCAAAACCCGCCACCATTCCTCAAACAGAGTAGGAAAATAAATGGAACTACCCCAAAAGCAAATTATATTTAGGTTCTGGGAAATTTGGGATTCTGATTCCTTCCCCCCCCCAACAATTCAGTGAAACAATTTTGACTATATGCATCTTTCAGCATAGGAAATAGAGATACAGACATTAAAAATTTCACTTAAAATGATACAAAGCCAAGGTTCCTATCTTTTATGAAAAAGCTTTGACTCTTAAGCATCTCACAGAGGTGAAGAGTTCCAAAGGTACAAATGTGGTCAGTCCCATAATCATTACAGACAGACTCAGAGCCGGATCCTACCTCATGTTCTATGTCTGTATATCCTCCCATTGCTGTGTTACTGCATCAGGAGAACATAAAGAACAAGCAACTATTGCTTAGAGTTTCATGTTTATTACTTAAGTAATATCGTCGTATCAAAAAGATGCACAGAAGAGTATAATCATGATATCAAAAAATCTTGAGTATTTCAAGTGTACCAGTGACATGACAAAGACTTCAGCAGCTACTCAAATTCTGTCAAACAAAATAATTAAAATCTAGGTTCAAAGCTAGAAAAAAGACAAGGACAAATGCTGGTTCTGAGATCCTTGATTTAGAATTTTAAAAATGTTACACAAATATTTAAAGATGTTGACTGAGAAAGTATGAGCTATTTACTGAATGCTTAATCAAGTCAGGTACAAATTAAAAAGCTCAATATGTATTTCTCAATTCTGCACAGAAATCCTCAGTTTGGTTGTTGGAACCGTGTCAAATCAAATTTTTACCAGGCTTGAAAAAAAACTGCATATATTCATGGTTTCCACACACTAGTCAAAAGCTTGAAATATTGGTCTTGACTATCCAGTCAAGACCAATTCTTTCCACAGGAAAGCAATTCTCAGAGGAAATTATTTGTCACACTCCTTCCAATCTGAAGATCTAAACACAGTCTTTCCTCTAGCCTTTGGCACAACCCATAATAATTGGACCATAGGAGAGAGCAACAAAAAAAAAAAAAGTGGATCCACAAGATGCATGCCAAACATCTCTACCAGCTCAATCATTTGCTTTCTCACCTTTCCCCCCCCCTATCAGGAATAATCAGTAGCTGAAGTATTAAATGACATGTCATACTGATGCACTTATGGAGGAGCAAGACAAGAGTGACATATTCTGCTGATCATTTATAGCTATTGGTTGTTAGAGGGTATTAACTTGCAATACACAGCCCCGTTTGAATTTCAGACGAGCAGATGGCCAGATGGATTAGCCTGTAAAATTAATATTCCAACCCATACACAGCAGGACTTTGTACGGGTACTGGCTGCTACAAAATCTATGAAGTCAGTTTAGTGGATTTTATTTTTGAGGCTTTGGCTTATTGTTTCCTCCGCAGACGCTGAAACCTGCACCGGCAAAAGGCAATTCTCTGGAATACTTTGGAATTTTGGTGCCACAGCTTCCTTGACTATTTCTTTCACGATGCCAGGAGCACTCGCTTCCAGTGCATACCTGGTGAAGAGACCAAAGTTCATTTATCTAGCTTACCTGTAAATATTCATACATCCCTATTGTACAATACGCTGTAGAGTGCATAGGAGCTAGAGATACTGAGCATCTACTTCTCAGTGCTTTTCAGAATGATGCATGGTTTCCCTCCTATTTAGCCCCCAAATAACTGCATGTGCAGATGCCACCCCCAGTTCCCAAACTGACTGGAACACAAACCTAGATGTGCTGAAACTGGAAGGAGCGACCCGCTTGCTGGTCCCGGTAGTGCTAGAGGCTGCAGGTACCACCTACAGCCTTGCAGAAGGTAGCGAGTCCCAGCTATTAAAAACTGCCCATTTCTCACGTCACCTGGACCTCTCGGAAAAGCTTCCTTCAATTGCAGTCAGACTGCCTTGGCCCCTGACCCACTGCAGATGAGCATAACCCGAGTCTTGAGGGAAACGGCTCCATTTGAGAGTCACCAGCTTGATTACTATTGATTATCTACTTGCCTCGATGGTAATTTCCCTTTGACAGTAGCACCTCTGCCTGACTGCTCCTTCTGGGACTTGGGTTTTCTGATCTTTTTTTTTTTTTTTTTCTATTTTTTTTCCCCCCTCCAAATTGGTTCCAAGAAATCTATTTTGATTACTATTTTTTGGGCAGAGCAAAGGAGGTAATAGAAGGGAAGGGCTCAGCTCTAATCACGGCAGGTTAAAGAAATCCCTTCTTGTTCCAGGATAACCAAGAAGGTTACTCTACTTTTGAAAACTAGACTGTCTCACGAGGTAAGCTTTCCTTTTCTCCTTTGATGGGGGGAAAAAAACATAAAAATCATTGAAAATAAATAATATATGAGACATTAGTATACTCTCATATAGTTATAATCTCGCTAGATAACATGAGGACTGAAAGGAATCCTACAGTGAAATCACTGTGTGGTAGGAAACTAACTTTAGTGCTGACTCTCAAATACGATGACCCAGTGGAGCAGTTCAGCGACGATGACGTTGGGGCTCCAAGTGGCAGATGAGGCTTTTGTTTGATTTGCTCGACAGTAAATACCTGGCCTGTTGCTTAGCAGCCACCCGCCGCAACAAAGGCGTCCCCAGACCAAATAAACTACGTTACAGCAGGTAAATCTCTCCCAGCAATTACCAAATGGAAATGAGAACTGAACTGATCATTGCAAAACAACCCAACACCTTTGTTCCCTGCAGGTGTTTTAAGCACGCACATGGTAATTCGGGATGTCTTGATAGCGGCGTGAGAAGATTTCATGTATTCAAAAAACAAACAAACTAAGAAAAGGAGTACAGTGATTTTGAAAAATTATATGCTGGCAGCCCTAGAGACGAAGACCAAAGTTTTTAAACTTGTGTCAGCTGCTAAATCCATATTTAAGTACGTTAAATAACAAGCTTGGCTCAGAGGCAACGAGCACGTACAACCGTTGCCCAATTCCAGGGGATTTTCAGGTGCCCTAGAGAAGCCTTGCACTCCTCTGGAACTGAAATACAAACAACAGAGCACCACAGGTTGGAAAACTTAGGCAGAGGTTTTATAATCCCATATTGACTTGGTCAAGCCTTTTCTCTTTCTACCTTTGCTGTCACAAATGCATCCCCACGCCCCGAGTTCTCGGGCCAAAACTTGTGTGTGATGCCGCGAGCTTCGTTCTCGTGAAGAAGTCTTCCAGCTTTTGCAGGACTCAGCTCCTCTATCGAAAAAAAAAAAATGAAAAAAATAAAAAGGAAATGCCAAAGCTACTCTTGCATATCGCAGCTGTACAGCTTTAAGGCAGGTATTTCACTGAGCAAGCAGCACTTAGCCTCACTGAGCAAACAGAAAGGGCCAAATTCTGCTCTCAGTTACCCTGGGGCATTCCACTGCAAGGAGGAATCTGCATGTGAATAACCTACAGAAGAAATGTGTTTCCAGACACTTGAGCTTAAAGACTAAAAAAAAAAAAAAAAATAAGTAAAAATGCTGGTGTGAATTCTGTCATCTTATATTTTCACTGAGGGGTTCTGGGGGGTGGGTTGTGTTGTAGGATGGGGTTTTTTTTCTTACCCTCAAGAGTTGATCCACAGGGCATTGTCATTATGTTGCTGTCTCACCTTTCAGTTGATAGACAGACTTCCTGCTGGAGAGACATTATTATTTAACCGGATCCACTCATCCTGCCACTGATTTGTTTTACTTTTGTTCCTGGCAGAGAACAGCAACTCTAGGTAATGTTTCTTTTCTCATTTGGCTAAGTCCTTCAGAACACTTTAGTAAATTAACCCCATGTAGTTCACTTAGTAAACACTGGATCTCCTGAAAGGATTTATGAAACTAAATTACTTCAGAATTTCCAGACAATCTTTGTTTTTCTTTCGTTTTTCCTGACAAAAGCTTCAGAAAAGGCTCAGGAAGCAAACGCGAATGTTTAATTCCTCATCAGATAGGAGCTGTAAGCACAGTATGAGAGAATCAAAGCAAAAAAAAGGAGGAGGGGTCTTAATAAAAAATGTAAATGAAGACATGCCAACTCTGTTTCTGGACTAGAAGTATTACCAACGTGTCTTCCATTGTCTGGTTTTAATTACATCCATCTTTTCTAGCTGAGGTTACCCTTTAGCAATTGTGATCTCTCTGCAAATACACATCTTCAGTTTCACAGACTCATAGAATCGCTAAGGTTGGAATTGACCTTCAAGATCATCAAGCCCAACCATCTACTAAATATTACCAGGACCACTAAACAATTTGACCATCACCAAATTCTCATTCATTAAGTTGTATGTACATATATTTGTGTATATATATTTATGGCACATTGTATACTGTACACCACTGCTCAAAGAGAAATAACAGGCTTCCTAAAAATATTACTGAGTAAAATTTTGTTATCCTAACAACATCAGGCCAGACAATTACAATAGTCTCTTATGTTTGTCTACAAATCTACTATGAAAACATATTTATCATAGCTCCGTTCAATGGAATATTCTCCTTCCCACGCTGACAAGAGTCTAGGAACCTCTATCTGACAGTAAAAAAGCTTTAAAATATTAGGTTGCAGATGGCATTCCTAAAACCTTCCTTGAGGACCCAGTCTCAGCTTATGGAGTGGACAACAAAAGTATTCCAGTTACACAAGCCTTGGCCTGAACTGCAGAATGACCGGCTACACATCACTAATTCCATACGTATTTTCTTCTTTCTAACTACAGTTAGGAACACAGCCTGCTCAGTTCTGCCTGCATTCTAACTGGAAGATTTCTCTTACTACGGCGAGACAAATGGGACCTCAGAGACAGGAAGGAATCGCAGTTACAATGAACTCAGAGCGTGATACAACTGGCTTTGTAGGATGCCAGTACATTCAGCAGTGGCGTGGCACGTGACAATACCACAGCAGTGGTGGCTCCCCGGCAAAAATGTGTACACTCTGGCTGGACTGCAGTTCTTTTGTAATCATTCACACGTTTTCACCTGCAAGCAAGTTGACATGACTGAGTCTTGTGAACACTTATCAAGACTACATCCGCACATGCTGAATTTTGAACGGTCTTAAGGTTTAATTCTCCAGTCGACAAGGGGGATCTGTTATTCTGCCAAGGGTAAGAAATCACAGCGTTTTGTTCCCAAGTAATGAACAACAAGTAAACAGGCAAAATAAGTTGTGAATAAGCCACAGATTAAAGTATGTGGAAAGAAAAAAAAAAAAAAAAAAGCATTTGTATCATTCAGACAAGTGTTTGAAAAACCAGGGGCTCCTGGAAGAGAGTAGGTGAACACAGTAAAGTGCTGGATAACCCCAACATGACAGCTCTGAATCCTTTGCACTGCCTGTCTCAGGCTACTGCCCAACAGCTGGTTGTTCACAGGGCAAGCACAGACATCTGCCAAATGAACTGAACTGGATGTCGATGGGGAGAATGTGGAAGGGTCTGAAAGAAACACAGACATCACTTTCTTGCTGCCCCCTGACTCCCCAAATGCTTCAAGAACCACCTTCCAAAGTCTTCATTAATGCATACAGTAAAAAAAAAAGTCTCTAATTCAGAACATTGAGGCGAGTTACTATTAGAATCCATAGACTGAGAGGCTGAGGGACTTGCTTTATATGGGAGAAAACAAGGTGCCTCTGATTGTTCAAAGTTAGGCAGGAATATTTTCAGGCTCCTCAGCTAGGATTTAAACACATATAGGGGACAGGAGAGAATCACAAATGTTATGTCTAACCTACCTGCAGTCTGAAAATACACAAAGCAGCTTTAAAAAACCCGAGATCTGTTTGGCTGAAGAGCACAGAACTCTGCCAATTAATTTGGGTGATGGCAACATTAACCCGCACAAAGCTCCAAACTGGATTAACCCTTGCACAAAAATTAGCTCAGTTAAAACCAGCTTAGAAACCTCAACGCTCACTCTCCTATAGCCCATCCATCCCGGAGAATGCCCTAAAAGCTTTACCCAGCACAAGTGGCAGCAAGGGTTCTGTCCAGAACAGCTACAAGACAGAGAGGGGATTTCTCAAGGAAGGTTAATCCGTTATTGTCAAAGCAGCGTTAGCAAATCCATCATCTCTGCACAGAAAGCCAACTGAAGAACAAGCAGATGGGACAAGCCCCTGTAAGATCATCCTGCTCTGGAGGAGCCCTAAGGTGTGGGGCAGACAGGTGGGACAAGGGAAAAAAAGGTCTTTCCTAGAAACTTTTGAGACCAACTGGGCAGTGTTGCCTCTGCATCAGCTTCTTCTAACTGACGATATTAAACATAGTGACCAAAGGTGCAAACAAAAACATTACAAATAATTCATTTGAAGTCCTTTGTCATGTTAGCTGCCTGGGCTCCCTGTCCGTAATGTATACAGTGCCCCAGATTTCCCATAATCTCTTCAGCAAACTCCTTCCCCTTCCAAACCACTGCAAATACTACTTCCAGCTGAGCTGAGCTTCTTTGAAGTGACCAATCCATAGATGAACATCAGTGCTTTGACAAGCTCAGGATGTGGTAAATCTGATCCAATAAGGCATAATACTAAAACCAGTATGAGCTCCAGTCAAAATGGGTGTACAGGAAAAACTGTGCTTAGGAACCCACCCAGCGGTGGACACTCCTTCAACCTCACCATTAAATGCTGTGTATATCCAAAGAAATTCATAGGATCACAGAATGGTTTGGGTTGGAAGGGTCTTTTAAAGGACATTTAGTCCAACTCCCCTGCAGTGAGCAGGGACATCTGCAACTAGAGCAGGTTGCTCAGAGCCCCATCAAACCTGACCCTGAATATCTCCAGGGATGGGAATTCTACCACCTCTCTGGACAACCTGTGTCAGTGTTTCACCACGCTCATCATAAACAGTTTCTTCCTTCTATCTAGTCTACATCTGCGATCTTGTAGTGTAAAACCATCACCCCTTGTCCTCTGACAACAGGTCCTGCTAAAAAGGCTGTTCCCATCTTTATCATATGCCCCCTTTAAGTACTGGAAGGCTCAAATAAGGTCTCCCTGGAGCCTTCTCTTCTCCAGGCTAAACAACCCCAACTCTCTCAGCCTTTCTTCAGAGGAGAGGAGTTCCAGCCCTCTGATCACTTCTGTGGCCTCCTCCAGACCTGCTTTCCAATAGCCCGACAGAGCAGCAGTGACTCCGCTCTGCACGTGGCAGGAAATCCATACGTGTCCCCTTGCCTTCTCGTAAATACTCTGCCTCACTCTATTGAAAGCTGTGAACGCTTGAAGCTAATCGCTTTTGACTGCAATCCATAGGCAGTACAGGATGAATTTCCAAATTACTCACCTAAAAAAATGTGTTTCCCTTCGCCAGAAGAAAATAAAAATAACGATGAGCTGAATGCGGCTCTAATAACCACAGACATTTATTTATAACGAAGTCAGGCCACCTGAAGAAGAGGGGTTTGCAGCAAGATTTTGTGTTGAGTATAAACTCCCGTTCCCTTCACTTTCAGTCTTCCTGTCACAGTTAACAATTATTACACTTAAAGCCAAAGCTGCTCAGAAGGAGAACATGAGCTGGAACTGCCAACACGGAGGTTTAGATATCCAGTTAATAATTCAGTAGCAGCAACCTATCAGGATATACCAGTTCACATCTCTCCACAGAAACCTCTTCTTTGTGAAGGCATTTCTTTGGGAGGTCACTGCTAGAGAAGAGAGTGGGCAGCGCTGTCTGCGAGGAAATGCCTATTACAGGCTCCGAGAATTAAGCTGGATAACTTGCACAGACTTCTTCAAATGAAAGGCAGTGCCATTTTTATGAGTATTAAATCCCTTATACAGAACTCTTCCGCCACGCTGCAGCATTTTATCTGATTTGAAAATATTCCAGTTCTTGCCCCCGTGCAGACAGACCAAGAGGTCCATATAAAACATGCAAATGCAAGGGGGAAAGTGTCATTAAGCTTTTCACGATCTAAATTTCAAGTTTAGCTAGGACAAGATTGACAGTGAGTGAAGTTGATCCAAAACCCGGTGTTAAATTTTGAGCCCGTTCTTTCCTTCTTATAGAAGAATGTTTATTCACATACATTATTCTTGCCTACTAAATATTCCTTCCAGACTTTACAGATGTCAGTGCAGGTAAGTTAATACCATTACTTCTATTTTTCCTTAAGAGAGTCATCCAAATCAAGCAATATTTCTGCAAAGCATCATCAAATCCGATATACTCATCAACCGTGATATATAAATGGAAATGTCTAACTCAGACTGCAAAAATATGCTCCAAAGTAATAAAGGTGGTACAATGAAAATCAGCTGGGGAAAATAAAAAGTTCTGTGCTTTGACTCATCTCCTTAGCCAAGGCATTTACCAAAGTAAGTTTCAGTGATCAGCTCTCCAGATTAAAAATACACCTTTCTGTTAAATATAAATGTTCCTGTGTTCTTCTATATATATATTTCTGCTATGTATAGAAAAGAAGATCGAGGAAGTTTTATTTCACTGAGATCCAAATTCATCTCACTAACTGCAGGAGTTTCTCTGGGGTGCCTAATTAGAAGGCCCATCAACAAAGATTGCCTAGATAAGTCAATGCTGAGAGAAAGCTTTAAAGGATAATTCAGTGTTGCTACTCTAAAATTGCCTCTTCTCATGGGCTATAGAACAGGGCTCCTAATCTCAGCTGGGTGTTACAATTAGTTGAAATTAATTCTGGCCCCAATCCCTAGGGTTCTTTCAGTAAAAGAGTTTTCTTTTTTCCTCTTCCTTCTCAAAAAAACCCCATTTCTACTCACAAACCCAAGAAACCCATACAACAGGAAAAGTAAAACCGAACCAAGAGTTAACTCTCTGTATCCATGACCGTTCTTTGTTCTTGTAGGTATGGTTGGACTTGGTGATCTAGGCTAGGTCCTTTCCAACCACAATGATTCTGTGAATCAGTCCACCCTGGACTCCTGAGGACATCCAGGATACACAACTCTCACAAACGTCCTCTGCTCAGGAACAGGAAGAACCATAGAGCCATGAAACAGGAAAAAATTATCAGATCCACGTATCTACATATCTCCTTCAGGATACACTTTACCAAAGCCCATGGACACAGCCTTGCAGAACCCCATTGCAAGCTCCATGAACTCAGCCAAGTTCATTATTCCTTCAATAAACCAGTTAAAAAAAATCCAGGCTACTGACATGCCAACAAAATAAGGGTCATTTAGGAATGCTAAATGAGCATTTAGCGTTCTCATTCAGGAATGCTAAATGAGAATATTCAGCTGTCTAGGGTTCAGATGGGGGTGGGGGAGAGACAAAACTATGTTTTCCCATGCTCCTTATCCTTGAGAGACTGATTTTTTTCCCCCCAAAAGATGCCTGGCTAAGGGAAAAGCAATGATGTCTCATCCTTTCATCCTGCTCTATATGATATATGAAAAACTAAAGGGGAAGAATCGAAAAGGTGGTTTAGCACTCAAATGTCTGTGTAGTCTGGAAAGGCTGCAGTGACTGAAAAATTTATGAAATTATGATGTGAGAAAAAAAGAAACAGAAATAGAGATTGTGTTGTCTAGTGTCCTTCAGCCAAGATTTTCAAGAATGACTAATGATTTTGGCTGTTAGGATGCCTGAATCGCCTTTGTGGGGATTCATTTCCAGAAAGTGTCGAGTATTCTTCCCCTGAAAATCAAGCCTCTTAAAAACTGTCTATAGCTGGGAAACCAAAAAAGGAGGCATAGAAAACTTTCTTTAAATTTAGACTATTTTTTTTTTTAAACACCCACTTAACGACAATGCCCAAAAAACACGCTTGGAAAAAATAATGTCATTGTTAAGGGATTGGATTATCTGCTATAGAGTTACAGTATTGCAATATATACCCCTGAGATATTCAAGCAGCTCATGAGGAAAACTAGGGATGATTATGTATTATCTGAGACACGTAGAGTTTAAAAATAGGCAAAAATAATGCCTCCAGACAGTTTTTTTCTTTGCTATACCACAACTGATACTTTTAAAGCATTCTGTACTTTTACTAGAGATTGAATTTACCACATTAGCGATTAGTTTTAATTTCAGCTACTTCAAAAGAGCATTTCTGTAGAAATCAGTGGTTTGGGGCTTTTTTTTTTCCCCCCAAATGCAGACACTCTCCCGCAGTTGCAGATGTACTCCTTGAAATCATACGGAAAGCCTGTGGAAACTGATAGATTTGATTTGCATTGAAGAGTTCATACAACTGTTAGGCCAAATGGGACAACACAGATGTCTTCAGTGAAGCACGTGCTTGGCTATTTTCATAGGATTAGGACGTTACCCATGCAGCATAACCTTCCCTTGTAGTCACTCAGATAGCCTAAAATGCAAACGTTTACTAAAATCCACTTGAAAATACACCACAGAACACAGAGTTCTTGTATGCTGCAAGACACCATTACTTAGTTGCCAAATTCGCTGGGAATTTACAAATTCCCAGCAAATTACAAGGCACAAAGTGCTGCATACAGGATTAAATCCCTTACCTCCAGCAGTTTTACACAAGTTTTACATGATACATGCTCATTTCACAGAGCTAAGTGCCCACCAATCAAACTACTACAATATGCCCCCAAAACTGGTTATCTCTTTAGAAGATAAATCGTGCTGTTTATATAACTTATTAAAAATTGCACCCTTGCATTCCTTTTTCAGATAAAAAGTGTGAGGGCACTGCTTTATCACTTTAACTACGTGTTTCTTTGAACATATTTGTGCTTTAAAGTAAACACCAGTGCTAGTTTTTTTACAACTACTAAAATCAAAACACATCTTTCCAAACTAATCTGTACAATGGTTGGGAAGAGCCTTTGATTCGGTACCGTAATTATAAACAGGCACTTAAGTCAGACGTACTAAAAGAGCATCAGTCATTTAAAATCAAATTAACAGTTTGATTAATCAAACACCAGACTGTCAAGTCCGATAACATACCTGATGGCTTTGTTCAGTTACCAAAGAGGGTTTCCACTTTCAGCGCTATAGATTTCAGCAGCAAAACAAAATCCACTCAGGCAGAAGATTTTGGGTTCCTTTAAACGTGCTTTATAGCGTTAGTAAGAAAATTCTCACTACAAGACAAATTCTGCTTCACTTCCATATAGTTCCATGGAAGGAATTGAGAATCATAGAATGGAAGTTGGAAGGGACCTCTTGGAGATCATTGAGTCCAACCCCCCTGCCAGAGCAGGGTCACCCAGGGCAGGACACACAGGAACAGATCCAGGTGGGTCTGGAAAATCTCTGGAGAAGGAGACTCCAGAACCTCTCTGGGCAGCCTGTTCCAGGCTCTGGCACTCTCACAGAGAAGAAGTTTTTCTTCATGTCGAGGTGGAACTCAACATGGAGGGAAGGAACCCCTCTTGAACTGGGGAGCCCAGAACTGGACAAAACACTCCAGCTGTGGTCTCACGAGGTCAGAGTAGAGGGGGAGGAGAACCTCCCTGGACCTGCTGGCCACACTCTTCTTTATGCACCTCAGAGACTGTACAGATACAGTTCCTGTCTCTTTGAGGCCCACTCTTCAGGCAGAAAGGTGCAGTGGGACTCAAGAGGATGTACATTAATAGGCTCAGGTCATGCTTACAAAGTCTACCAAAGTGCTAGAAAAACAGCTTATTGACTTTTTTTCTGAAAGTTAGTGATTATTTACTAAAATAAATATGGGAGGCCAGAACAGAGATATGATAGGTTGCATACATTTTCACACCTGAATCACCCTCCCCTCCACTGCAATATTTTCTGTTCCTCCTGTATGACACGGAGTCTGAAGATCGGTCTCTACAAAAGTAAATTTGGCCAGATCCTTTGCATTCGAGACAATGTAGCTGCTGTCATGATGTTAAAAACACAACATGGAAAAGATTGTTCCATGTCACTACTCCCCCAGAGTAAGAAAACGCACAGACTGGAATAGATCATGCTAAACCAGCCACACATACCTGTAGAACCATTATGGAAAACACCAGCCCTGTGCCCCAAAGCAGGGTAATCCTCTGAGCTACTGGCATCGACCAAAAGTGTGACCGAAGAATTGTCTTCTGAAGTGAAGTAACTCATCACTCATCCACTGCAAGAACAATACATGACAGCTTGTCTGGCAGGAGGTGTCTCTAGATAGGTTGTATTTCATTTGTGGAAAAAAAAAACCAACCCTGTTGGTCAAGGAATACACTTCCATTGATCAAAAAGGTCTGAAGGAGAGGGAGAAAGCCCTCTCTCCTTCTTCTGCAATATCCAAATGCTCCTGCTGTCAGATAGAAGCATTCAGGCAAAGAGATGCTGCATGCTCCAAAATCAGCGTTTTCAATCCCTCATCCTTCACAAATAGCCTGAAAACATCTATGAAATTACAGCTAAAGAGAGAGTTTCTCACTGTGTCAGTTCACCCACTATTACTAGACACTGAAAGATTGCACCTATGACAACCACTCCGGGTTGTGAAGCAGCATCAAGAAGCAGATGTGTGCTTCTGGGGATAGGACTGTTTTCAAAAGAAGGATTGTAAATGCACGTCCTTCACAACGTCTGATCTGGAGCCCATTCCAGCACGACAAGGAAGGGTAGAGTGGAACCATGCCAAGTAACACCAACATAAAACCTCTAAATTCATAGCAGACAATTAAAATGGATGGAAATAGGGACCCATTCCAGATTAAACAGCAGCAAAGGGAAAAACTTGAAGAACCAAAACTCACCACCTCGTACACCGAAGATCTTTCTGTCACGACTCGGTGTGCAGCCTGCCTAATATCTATGGATGTGTAACCAAGGAAGAATAAAAAAAATGCCTCTTGTAGATGGTGTTTAGCAAAACTGATAAATCCTTGGCTTCATTCCAGAACAGCTTTTGACACTTGTTCATTTACGATTACGATTCAGACTTTAAATGCCTCTATGCTTTTAGCCTCAAATACTTACTATTTGCCAGTTGCATTCTAAACGACAGTTCTTTTCAGGGAGGTTTCTGCCTATGGGGCCATTTGGGGGCTGAAGAGTCTAATTCAACTCGATGCATTTTAATGTTCAATGGTGCCCATTGATATGCTCTGACTATTGCACGTGAGAGACCTCGAGATGGGCAGAAAGTAATTGGCCAGTGGGATATTTCCCCCCCCACACACATTCAAAGAAACCCCCCTAAAACTGTGTAAAAATAAAATAAAATCTTAAGCCACTGCTTAAGTGTGTTATGAGTGAAACAAAGATCCTGGGTTACAGGAAAGCTAAAGGCTTATGGTAAAAGCATTTCTCTTGCTTACGTTGGCATGAAGACAGAAAGGTTTCAAAGAAAATTTATATGGGTTTTGCCAATTCATTACAGTCTTTCTGCAAAAAGAATTTCCAGCACAGGTCAAAATCCAATGCTATATGAACCACAATGTCTTCCGAGGTTTGGATCAAGTATCCCCTAAAAATTATGGTTGCTTATCTGATCTCTGAAGCTTCCTTTCTTCCCTTTCCCTCCACAGTCTCGATCTCTCCTTCCACAGCCTCACTGCAATTTACTACAACTCATACCAGTCCATCTCACTGTTCTTAAAATATCAAGTGTGAATGCCACCAAAGACTTTTTCCTCCTCTTCTAACCGCTAATATCAGTCGGATGGATGTTTCAGATATCAGATCTCAGGAAAAGAGGAGTGGTAATGGATTGCAACAGCAAGATTCAAATCCCGTATCTGGTGGACTGAATTCTTCTTGCCTATTCACAGATATTTCCTCAGGATTCAATGAGCAAGAACTCCCCGCTCACTTGCACAACCCCCCTGCAAAGATATGCCCTGGAGATCTACTGCGTACAAAAAAACTCACCTGTGTATTTGCACAAGTGTGTAGGAAACTTGGACTTTACATTTTTTATTCAAACCCAGTACACCTAAAATTGACACAGTTTGCTGGTGGTGTTCCTCAATGTGAAGAAGTGAATTATTTCTAAAGCCAATGCTTGATCTTCAGGCTAGACAGATCATCAGATAACGATGACTAACGATGGCTAAGTATTGTTTCACTTTTAATCCTCATTGATATTAATGGAGGCCCCGTTTTCAAAAGGGGGCACATAATAGCAGGCAACAACCTGGTCACTTCATGGTTGAAGTGATCTGAGAACATTTTAAATGAAAGAAAAATTGATCAGGTACTTTACCCTGGAAGAAGCAATTTTAAGAAAAGACCAAGTTTTCACCAATTTGTATGAAATCTTAGATGTGATGGTTTCTATGTGAAAATCAAAGTGCTTCAGAAAGGTACAGGCTTCACTTTCAGAAAAACTCAGGAGCACAAAATAATGTTCAGGACTGAATTTTTAAACACTTGGCTTCCTTATTTTTCTTCTCTTTATAAAAACCAAACAAACAAACCAACAAACCCTTTCCCAACAGTGTAGTCCTAGCTATAAGCAGTGAGGAATCATCCTCTTCCACATCCTAATGGACATCTGGTTGTGTCACTGACACCCTGTCAGTCTTGGCACTCATACAGGAAATCTCAGTATAAGGGTGAAATAGGGATGAATTAACCCCTTTAGTCTTAGCATCTCGACCACATGAATATTCAGACCAATGTATTTTGTCATCTCTGTTCCAGATGACCTTCTTCTACAGACACAATATCCTGGAAGGTGACCACAAGAAGACTTGCAAAATAACAATTTTGCTCATAACCTCACAAATTTCATTTGATAACAGAATCTCTATGTAGGAAGCTATGTGGGAATAACTGCAATAAAATAGCTTCTTTTCCTATACCTTGGTCAGACAGCTTACCCAAATTCCCCAGAGAAGTTCACTGTTAACTGGTGTCTGGGCAAATCATTATCACACCAACACTTGCATGGCCACCAACAGTAGTACCTGATTCAGCTTTCACCCTCACTTAAAATAAATAAATAAATATTTATCATTTTTCATAACTTATAAATCAGTGCAAGCATCTGAAATGAACAACAGAGGGAGAATTTCAGATGACTGAGTGAATTCACATCCCTCCTTTGCTATGGACAAAGATTACTCACTCTCTTAACATCTGTTGAAGATTCAGATAAAGCTAATTCAGACTGAATTAGTCCAATCTCTTCTCAAGCATCTGACCAATAGAACAGGGGTTTAAAAACATCAGAAAGACAGTGAATTTCTCCAGAAGGCCATCTCAGCTGAAATCTACACCAAAACTTCATGTGCTTTAATCTGGCATATAGAATATATATATATATGTCATCTGGCTCACTAACATATATATTCCTCACTATTCACAAGAATTCATAGCAGTCTGGACCATTTCCTTTATAAATCTTAGGGGTGGAATAAAGGGAAGCCTTTCACAGTATGTCACTGTGATTCTAATTCCTTTAACAACTTGATTTCAACAGAAACTGTGGCCCTCCAGATATATGCTCCTGAGACTGCAGGATTTTCTTTTCCCCATTGCATTAGTTTTAAATACAGGCTCATACAATTGCACAGACTAATAGCACTCAAAGGGAAAAAAAAAAAAAACCCCAAACCTGTTAAAGAAGTTGTAATCAGCAAAATTACAGAAAAGGGGGAGAAATGGGATTATTTTAATAGCTTTTTCATATTGGTACTTGCTGCATCTGTAGAACAAACATTGATGGAAATGAAATCAAGACTTTCTCAGACTTCCTGCTTCCTTTGCAACATTCCTCTTCTGGTCTATGTACTGCAGGATAGATTTAGCTCCCTGTTCACTTGTCACCTTTAGAGCATGCTATCCAGAGGGTATTTGAAGGAGAACTGCACCCAATTCCGTCAGCCCAGCAGCACAACGTTGCATGGGATAAGTTCTTCCCACAGCAAATAAACCATGCCATAATATTCTTTATCTTCACTAATCAAAGGACAGTTCAGTCATCTGCACATGACGTCACACTGTTCTAACAACAGAAAGGTCAATACAAATACGTGCTCAAAGTGAAAAGTTCCCTTCTTGGACATCAGCAGCTCAACACATCTTGCTAACCAGCTTAAAACCAGAGACTGGAAACAGCTTAGTTACTGGCTGGACAAGCACAATGGTATTCAACCCTATTTTTCCACCTCTCTCTCACTGCAGTGTGAATACCCATGGTTTAGGTAACATGTGACCACGCTCCCTGGAGTCAAAGCTGAATTCACTTGTCCACTTCCAGGGCAGTTTGCCCCGACTGAGGGCTTCAGGAAGGCGACTTGACAGACAACATCCAGTTTAAGCCTCTTTTCTTGCATACTCACCACGAGACAATGATCCAGGGCCAAGTCTACTTTCCTGACAACCGAGATACAGGAAAGAGGGTGCATTCTTTAAACAAAAGAATTACTTATTCCGTTGCTAGCAAAACTCCAGCTTGCACTTTCAGAGCCTTACATAAACGTCTGTGATCTGGAAAGAGAAGGTGCATCTCAATCAGACTGCATGACCTTTCAGAATAACTGGCTCCTACCATCTCAGCTTAAAATACTGGTCATGTGTGTGATGCAGCAACATCTAAAGACCCCACATGATCTTGGGACTCCCTATGTTAGGTGCTTCCTGCATAAGGGAGATTAATACAAAGAATGTACTATATACATATATATATATATATAAAAATAGACAACAAGGATGAGAAAACATGTTTATTTCCAGACTATTACTGCAAAAACTGAGGCACATGCGTATCAGGCTACGCTGAAAGAGTGCAGAGAGTTAAGTATAACACTCATCAAGGTACCTCACATTGCTGAATCACAAGGTAATAATTTCTTTTTTACTCCAAATCCTTTTTGAATATGTGGATATATATAATTTACTCCTGAGTAGGACTGTATGTCCAGTGGATTTTCATATTTTTGGACAGCACGACATTCCTTGAAATGACTCCAAACCTGAATAACAGTGTTTTAAAATTAATTCCAGTCACAGTTTCATTCATCCTCAGTCATGATCCAGCCCTGGAAGGGGCTGGAGATCAAAACCACCCATGATCACATGTATTCTTACATAAGAGTGGCCAGGCTGGGTCAAACCAGAGGTCTATCTAGTTGGATATCCTGGCTCTGACAGGGGCCAGTAGCAGATGCCTAAGGAAAAGTATCAGAGCAAGGCAAGCACACAGTGATCCTTCCCCTGGTTACACTTCCAGCATCCTGTGGTTTCAGGGCTTCCTGAGCCAGAGGTTCTGACAGCAGTTTTATATGCTGAATTACAGGATTCAAATCCCCAGCCCTTTACTTCATGTAACAACGAGTGAAAGAAATGGTTTGCAGCTAATTAATTCATGTGATAAGCAAGATCTGGGTTGTTTTTTTTTTTGCCTCGACACAATCTAAGTGCTCCTGCTGCAAAATTACATTTGTTTAGGCACATTTCCATGTCACACATCTAGACATGAATTCCATCGATCTTCTCATTTCATTTGCTGTTTGAAGCTGCAAAGAATCCACAGTTTGTCCATAACAGATGCCAAAAGCCTAGAAACTTATTACACACTGCTCACAGTGTGGGTTCAGATACATTATCAGCATAAAAAGAAAAAGGCAAATTAGGCCACAGTAGGAGAACACATTCTTAATATTAAAGTCTGCAGCTTGCATCTCTAATTTAATGCTGCTGTTTCCCAAAGTCATGCTGCATCATTCTAGGCTGCTGAACTGAACAGATGACAGTCAGCTAAATTTTTATAAGCAACTGGGCAATGCAGATAGTCTGTGCACTTGATGAATTCCAGAGAAACCTTCAGGGCCAAAGGGAATGAGACATTTTCAAAGAATACTTTAGGCATTCATATTGACAGAAATTACATATGAATATATTTGGTGTATCAAAGGTGGGGGAAAGGGAGGTTTTAGTGCATTCTTCCAAAAGAACAGGAAGAAAAAACACTCAGCATCTGTAAGCTAAATGCACATACCCTCCAGAAGCTGTAACTGCTCAGTCCTGTTGGTTAAATACACACACCACACACAAACTTCATGTAAATTATAATCTCAAGAAATCATTGCTTACCAAGAGGATTATCTGTGTCACTAAGGCTTCTCTCTAGAGTTGATAGTTATCTTTTACATCACATCTACTGTTTACTCCAGCTACAGCACAAATCTTGAAAGTAGGTATCAAAGAATAACAAAGAAATACAGTCAGCAAGGAAAAATACGTTGCAGAACTTGTAGTTTCATGATGCATCGTCCCGAGATTCTGGTCATCTGGGGCTACTGTGTTTTGCTTAATTTAAAGTTTCCTTTATGGAGACTCTCCCAACTAAGGATTAGGTAACGGATATTGAAGGATACTTCAGAGATAATGAAATCTCAAGTTATGTTATTTTTATGAAGTTATAGATTTTTCTGTTTAGGAAGAAAAAAAAACCAGACAAGTCATATGTATGGAAAGTTTTGACCTGGTCAGGAAAAGCAGAAAGGCAAATCTGTTTTGGTTTTGGGTTGGGTTTTTTTTGTTGATCTAAGGCTAAATAGAAGTCTTTAGTATTAGACAGGTTCAATTTCAACAGCTCCAGAACCCCAAGATTTTGCAACACCATTCAGAGGAGATGGGCTTATCAGAGTTTTTACCCTGTAAAATTAGTTGCAAAGGATGATGAGTTCCCACCTCGAACGTTTACTTTGCTAACATTCAGAGGATGCACGTGCATGCACAACAAACTCAGTCACCAATGAACACCATATCTGCTCTGGCTGCTAGCTACCAAGTGGCAAGCACAGTAGCAGCTGATTCAGAATTGTAATTAATCTCCTGATTATTCAGCCAGTATTTCATCTAGGATGCTTGCAGCAGATCATTTTATGTGGTCCAAAATAAGCAGTCTGCTACCATTAGACATTTCCTTCATGCAAACTAAAGAAGTCACAGTACAGGACGATTTCAAAACAACTACAGAATAGTCAATTTTCATGTCAGCAAATCGTTATCAAAAAAATGGCAAAATACTAGCTGCTCTTGATGGTGGGTATTCAACACCTTTGGGCCTCTTCTGCATTTCTTGGCTTGCTCTGGGGAATGAACGGTTTGAGACCTTTTGGTCTCTATTATAATCCAAAGTATTGTGTTACTTGAGCAAACAAATTAAACTCAACAATTAACTGGGAAGAAGGTGTCTGTGATTCTTGATACCCTGAAGTGGAATTAAGTTAGCACTGGCACTCAGGTATTGACCATATTATTACTGTTAGGTGTTTATTCAGCAATACTGCAGGGCCTCAGAGTCTTTAAAATAAATGTACAGGGCTTTATTTTTTTAAATAAAGACTCAATAGTGCATATGTCTGTAGTGTTTGAGAGATGTATGGTTTGCTGGACTGAATCATCAGGCAACCTGTTAATTGCCATTTTTATCATGATTTTTTTCAGGAAAATATACAAGTATAAGAAGATAGGAAACGTTTAAAGATACCAGGTCCATTCGTCCATCTCACTCAGGAAGAAATCAGGATCAATTCTTGGAAATACTACATGTGTGAAAAAAACCCAACCCATCTAGTTGTTTCAGGCCTAAACTAATCTATGAAAAGCATTTCCTAGTAAGTGTATTTTAGAGATACCAGCCTGCAACACAGCAAAACTCATGAGCTCTGAGAGGAAATAGTGGAACAGTGAATTGAAAGGATCCAGCAACCACTGCCAGGCAAAAAGTTCCGTAAATTATCTAGTACAAGTAACCAACCTTTTTCTACACAGTCTCCACAGACTCCAGACTGAAATAATCACTGCAACTACCAGCAATTTTTTTCCCATTTCAGGAGTTTTAGAGTCAAGAAAATAGGCAAGAGCACACTTGACTCGTAAGAATATAAAACTGGCCAAATAAGGCTGAACCAAAAGTCTACTTCTTCCCAGAAGGTGGACAACACAAGATACTAAAGGAAGGATTATGGAAACAAAACAGGGATCTGTTCTATGGTACTTTTTCAGTTGTGGCAACTTGCAGTTTAGGGAGAACCTGACCCAAAAGCTATATCCATCCACTTCTTTATGTCGAGCAGTTCATCATAAACCTTTATTAAATTATTTATGAACATGTTGAGTGGTTCAGATTGCATGGTAGGCTCTGTGGGAGAACACACTGACCACCCCTTTAGGAAAACCTGGATTTTTTCTAACCCCTGTTTTTAATCTTTAACTAGTTACTACTCTATAAAAAGGCAACACATTTTAGCACGATTCATTCCTTTAATAATGAGGCTGATTAGAAACAAATTCCACGCTGTAGCTAATAATTTAACAGTTCCAGACTTGAGTTCTTCTGGAACTCCTGCAATGGCATTGAATCCTGGGACACAATTCATCTCATCCTGCTGATCTGTTACTTGCACTTCTGAGTTGTATCTTGTAGCTATACTGCTGGCCAAGCTGGTTTTAGGAAAAGGTTCTTTCTTACATTTCTTCTTTGATAGGTGGTACATTTTTACTCTGAGACTCTAATGTAGGGTCTTTAATCATTTTACCCTGTTGGCTGCTCTTTTACATTTCTTTTCAAGAAGCTTTCTCAATTTTATGTGTTTTCCCTTATTGAAATTAAATATTGCTACAGTAGTTTGGTTTTTTCCTTTCAAACTTTCAATTTGTCCTGATCTCTTCAGCGTGAAAAAGTAATGACATCTTGAACTACACTGTGTGCTATGCTGAGGATTTATTCAGACATCAATTCTCCTTTGATTGGTTTTTGACTCATCACTAATAGAGGAAAACTTTCTAGAAAATACCAAAGACAGTACTTCTCAGTGGCAAAACTGCAAGCCTGAACTGCTGCTGATGCATTAGAGAAATTTCTATGCCACAGAGTCAGCCTCTGTGAACATAAGTTTGTCACAAACCACGAATCGTAGGTTGCTGGTGAATAAAGTTGATAAAAATCTCTCATACTGGGAGGGGATATCTTTTCATACATAGAAAAAACAAGAATTGTTTAAACTGCTTCCTTATAATCATGATTTTGCTGCACAATACTAAGATTTCCTCTTTTTTCTATATATAAAACAGCCATCGTGCTTATATTTTGAGTACGTAAGTAAAGACAGTCAAGTTAAATGCAGCTTCATATGCAACTTCCAAGAAAGTCCTCAATGTCTGGTTATTTTACATGGTAGCAACTAGAACCTCAAGAAAACTCAACAAAACAGAAGACTTGCCTACAACTGAAACTTCCACCGCCACAGCTTTAATAAAAGTAGTAAAGAATTATGGTGGACCAATGAAAATCCTGGCATAATTGACGTGGTGTTATCCCCCCACACACCCCACCCCCCAAAAAAAATTAATTAAAAATCCCTTTTTCATTAACTCAACTATCAAAATAAGCTCTGGCAAAATGGTTCTCATTTGCAGCTGTAATGATGGAATCTGCAGTCTTAATTATGGAGATCTGTAAGCACAACACAACCAGTAAACCTTGCACAGATAAATACAGCCTTAGCCACATCCATAAAACAGCAGTTAGCAGCACAGTGGTTCCTAAATGCAAGTAGAGGAAAGGCCAATACTGGGTGAGCACCAGATCCAAAGCCCTGTGTGCATGAAAACGAGCCTGATGTAATCTGTGTCGCAACAACTGCTGCTGCAAATTGATTCTGAGGCGTTCTGAAAAGACTCGATTTTAAAAATCAAAGGCAAATTAATTTTCAGAAATGCGTGGTGCTCTAATTTAATTGAACATTAGATCTTAACGTTGTTTGGAGCAGACCTACATCTGCGTGTCTGAAGCCACAGAATAAACAAACAACTTCAGCAGCACATGTTATTATTTAGTTTGTATTAAATTCCCCACCTTAGGATGTGTAAATGACACGTAGGATGGGAATAACAACACTGACTGTGTGTTTCTGCTAAACTGGTTATCAGTAAAAAATATCCAGGGTAGCCTAAATTTTCAGGAAAATTCAGCATTCAACATTTAGAAACCTAATTTAGTGGACAGACTTCCAAAAGAACTTCGTCCCTGCTTTGGCACTGAAAAGCATTAATTAGATTTTCAAGGACTCAGTCCTCTAAGGCATCAGGCATCCTGGCTCTGCAGCAGTAAAACACTTTCAGCACACATTTAATTCGAGCACGTAAATGGTCCCGCTGAAGTCATGGGGCTGTTTGCCCACTCAGACAATCTATCGTGCTGCTGGCTCCGGGACAGAGTTTTCAGCACCTCACAGGAATGACCCCTTAAAGAGCAATGGGCATGTTCAAAAATCTGCCACGGGTACTGAGGTTTGATTAAATTAAGGAAAGTTTGTTCCCCATTTGTCTGAGAGTTTGCCTGTTGGGGCAAAGTTGGGTCACGCTGGGGCCTTGCTCACTTGCTTCTATCTGGAGGAGCAAAGAATGTGTACAAAGTCCGTCTTTATTGAACAAAACAGAACAATAACAAAGGCAAACACAACTATTTTGAAGTCTCAGTCGACCCTTCCATTAAGTACCCTACATTGAAGCTCTGTAAACATCTCCTCATTCCCTGTTGCCATCTATGCCTCTCTTTATGCGTTTAACTTTCGGTTCCCTGATGTCCCTCATCCACAGACACCTGCAAATCAGCTAAAGTGGCACGCCTTCCCTCTGAAATTTCTCATCCCATTGGTTTCCATTCATGTTTGGCTTTTCCACAGTCTCAAATGTTGGCTTGTTATTGTTCCTCCCATCACCACATAAAGGCAGAGGTCACTGCTCTCTCCCTTTAGCTCCAGTGAACAAGTATTACGGCTGGTGAAGAGCAGCTGGGCAGATGCCACTATTAATAAACACAAAATAAAATGCTGGACAGTAATTTCCCTGAGAGCTGTCGTAGCACCAGGGTAAAATACCAGCCGTAACTGGATCAGTGATCACTCTACAGATTAGAGATGATGGCAGCCATTACTGCCACCATCACTTGTCCTCTCCTAGGCTACCTGATCATACCCCATCCCTCACGTCTCCATGGCCACAGTAATTCTGCAAGGATGAGAATACCCCTGCGTTGCTCAAACCATACCATCTGGCTTTAGGGCTTACATGAGCATTTGCAACTGCTTCTGGGGGACGTTTGCTTTCGTTTCTACGAAGCCCGAGAGCCTCCCAACGGCAGCTCCTCCCTAATGTACAGTGAGCACTGGTCAGGGATACCAAGATGATAAGGTCAGGTCCAGCATTACATCTGAAGGCATCTTTCTGGGACCATGTGCAAGACTTCACGCAGCCTTTTATCCCTGGTCTGCGCTTTTACGCACATACGTGTGCAGCTGTTGAAATTGCCAGCATTCTTCCCCAAAAGGATGTTAACTCCTATGAATTTATCACTTCTACAGAAAGCTTTTTGGATAAAGGGAATTAAAACTGTTCTTCAACATGACGCACATTCCTAATATGTGTAGTAAACATCACACTGAAAGGGGGGACGGGAGGGGAGGAGAAAAAAAAAGGAGCATTCCATGCAGCCAGCAGCTGTCAAGCATCAAAGATTTTATTTCAACATCATGTCAAAAATCACGATGTTTTGAGTATATCTCCAAGGCAGATGTCTTGACTCTGGAGGCTGTTGAATGGTTGGATTATGGAAAACTTAAGGACAGAAAAAATAATTTTTAAAAAATAAATAAAAAATAACAGCACCCACCCACGCATCTAAACTTTTTAAGAAAGAAAAGGCCTCCATACAAACACAACAGTAATAGTTACCCTTAACTTCTGGCTACCTTTCTAATTTGTCATCTCCATCTACTAGATCTAGCACTCCTTTTAGCAGCTGCTAAGGCACTTTCGACGTGTCTTGTTGGCATACTCTTTTGGTTCTGGTTCCGCTTGCTCTCCAGCACTAAGCAATTGTTACTGCTTTTTGAGTGACATTAAAAAAAATTCATGTAAGTAACAAAAAAACACCACCAACAACAAAGAAACTGTGTTTAATTTAACTTTGGTCTAAGCTAACGTGTTACTAAGCACACTGCTTCACAGAATGCGTTACATACCTGTGCTCTAAAACTAAATAGTGAAAAAATAATGTTCTCCAGAACTCACTGAGATTTAAATCAGTGAATTCTTCCATTCTAGTAGCCTTACCTTGGCCTCAGCACCACTTGAAATGGCTAAAAAACCCAGTAGCAGAAGTTAAAGATACACAAGATGAATTAATAGCATAGAATCACAGAATGGTAGAGGTTGGAAGGGACCTCTGGAGATCACCGAGTCCAACCCCCCTGCCAAAGCAGGATCATAAAGATGTATAAAACCAGATCATATTTGATTTATGAACGGAATAACATCAAAACATCTTATTAACTGAAGGTTCTAGGGGAAATAGCCATTGACACGAACTCTACCACCAACAGATATCTAGACTCTCAGAAACCCTTTGACAATTTTTCACTTGATGGATTAGTGCACACGGTATTAAATATAAGCTGCCCTAAGGAAAATTCTGAGACTGGATGAGGAAAATTATAAGACTAAATAATTGGTTTATAGACAGAAAGGAGAAGATCAGAATTTAAAGTATCCATTCGCCATAATATCGCAAGAATTTTTTGCATTGGTTTTATATCAGTTAGATAGTCTTAATATTTTGATTAACAGTTTACAGAAAAGAATTAAAAGATTAAATCTGCCTATTACCATTCGCATCAGAGGTTAGGAACTGGTTAAAATGCAAAGAAATATTTACATTTTGATTAAAATATAAGCTTAAGGTGATAGGGGAATTTTAAGTTGCACGTGTAGAATGATTCACCCAGAAATGGTAATTCCTTAATTCAGCACAGGTCAAACAACAGAAAAACAGTGTAATGGAGCACGGGATCTAATTAGGTACGGCCACAGTTTTTTCATTCACTATCTAACACAAAGCAAAAATGTATTTTGTTTTCCTCAGAAAGGTTCTTTTGTGAGAGCAATCCTCGTGGAAATCCACGGGGCTTGCCCCGCTCATTTAAATGGGTCAGGGTTGCACCAGAAGTGTCTACCACTGCTTGCTCCATGTAAATAAAGAAGGAAAATCTAACATAGGCAAGTGGTGAGGTTAAATGCAATAGGAAAAGGTTTTCCACAGGAGACAAAATTGGAACAGCACAGATGGGGTAGGTAAAGTCACCCTGATGAATTTACTTGACTAACTTGACTTTGTTCCTGTAAACCAACCACAGTCAGAGGCACCAGATGCAAACAAGCCTGTTTGAAATTAGTTAACAAATAGTTCCTGCAAGTAGACATTATACTCTAGGAAAAGCCCACTTTCCTAGCACGCTTCTGCCTCACACCCGCCTCTTCCCTTTGCACGTAGGAATGAACAGCTATCACTTTCTGGATTGTTTCCAGAAAAGTAACAGATAATTTAGATGAGACTCACAGTTGTTGTAATGAAGATGCTCTCTCCTTGAGCCACAAAGATAAAAGTATACAGGAGGTCATTAAATTATAAGTATGACTGGGTTTTTTCATTGCCCTGGAGCTGCTGCTGAACGATATATCCTTGTTTACTGGGGAGGTGGGGAGCTTGAAGAAGGAGGGTTCTCTTTGAAGGATATCACCTTGAGGTATATCCTCACAGACAAAAAAAAAAGGATTTTGTACAAAAAGACAACAGATTTCCTCAGAAGATACAGTTCACTGCCACCTGACACCATGCTGTTCCAGAGCTAGCATAGGAACTGCAGTGCCCAGGTGACTATCACTCATTCTTCATGCCAAGTTGGAGCACTTGGTTTGAATGCTTTCCAGCTTGCAAATTCTGACAGATTTAGGTATGGAATCAAAAGAAATCACTGCCTCAACTTCTATCCCATCTACAGTAGGCACAGAAGCTTCATGAGGTCACTCAGCCACCAAAACTCACTACCCAACACATTTATGTAAATCCAGAACCAAATGGAAGACACTGTCTTTGTCTTTTGCCTCTTTACTCTCCTAAATCAACTCTTTGGACTTCTGCCTGCCTGTGGTTTAGGTTCTTTCCACTGCATTTCTTTATCTACAAGAACTTTCTTTCACATGTACCTCCATTCTCCTTACACACGCTCACTTGCCCCATTTGAGATAGCACATATCAACTACGAGTTTAACTGGAACTGAGAAAGCATGGAATTTGGGACTCCACGCTACGATGAAACTGAAAGCAGGGCAGGAATCATTGCTTCAGTGGTATTCAAACTACACAGTTATTTTTTTTTTTCATAAAAAATATGAAGGAAACTGTACAAAATAAAACTACAGTAGAAGACCTAGAAAATTTCATGGTGTCCCAGAGGCTACATAAATATATCAATCAGAACCTAAGTTTGAACGTGTTCTTCGGTGTAGATGGAGGTCTTTGTGACCCTGGTCACATCCCACAGAACACTGGCATTTAACTGAGGTGCTTAAAGGAGTAGCTTCTCATCTCAGGAGTCTTCTGCTATCACGGAGAGATACGGACATACATTAGAGATGCTGACTGGCTTTCTGGGTAATCCTGATCCACAGGCATCTGACTACAGAGAGAGGACAAACCAGAATATCCTTAGCAATGATATCTCAGTCTAGTGCTGGAATTAGCTGTGATAAACCCAGGTTACAGCATTTTGCCTAAAACACCTACTAGTAAGTATTGTAACTTCAGGAAAAGATTAATGTTAACATTACTGACTCCCTTAGAGCCTGTTTATGCTTCAACTGGGATTAAAAGGGCATATGAAGTTAAAGTGGCTTTTATCAACAACTAGGAATAACCAAGAGTGTAGGGAGATGTAGTTGCAATAAATATACAGGCACACATAATTATTCAGAAAGAATTCTAGAGTGGCTGGTTTTGACTAGCTCAATGTATAGTCCAGCCCTCAGTCAAAATGGTTTGCGAGGTTAGGGGGACATAAAGATGGTTCTTTAATAAAGAAAACCTGTCTCGTGGACTATCAGCTTTGGCCCGTTGACTTGTCCTCTGGAGGTGCTCATCTACCATTAGGAGTTACCTACACTCTCATCTTATGTGCTTTGTCAAAATGTATGAAGTTACATGAAATAAATTGTGGTCATATTAGTCTCGCAAGAGTCTGGAGCAACTGGGAAGAGAAAAATTTAGGAATTAGTATTGTTCATTATTTGAGACAATCTCAAGATGAATTTATCCTTCAGAGGATATTTCACTTCAACAGAAACAACAGTTGCTCCAAGGATAATTCAACCTCTGCTGGACAGCCCACCCCAAAACTACTAGGGACAGGCCATTGAGATAGCTCATTCAAAGAGGAAGAACCTGTGGTCATGGGATGAGATTCCTTGACACTTCTGAAATCTACATGAACCTATGAAAAAGACAAAGCTGGAAGTATTGTTACAGATTATTTATTCATAGATTACGAACAAAGAAAATAATACAAAAAGTGATTAATATGAATTAGAAGAGTCAGGATAAGATAGCGCTATGAACAAAGGAATAGTGAATTTCCAGAAAGAAGTGGCAAAGTGTTACTAGTGCATGTAAGCAAAAAAAGTGGATAACATGAGTGATGTTCTGCATGTTTGAGTATTCATCAATTCAGCATCCACAGAAGCCATCTCACCTTTCTGTGACTCACTGATCATTTTGGATTGGTCACATATTTCCTCTGCAGTAATGGCTATGAACTTCTTGGTGTTCTTTCATTCTTCACCAGAAGGCCTACCTGTGATGTTCACCTTGCTTTAAGCAGCAGATTAGACTAAATGGATGCCAAAGGTCCCTGCTAACCTAAATTATTTGATGATCCTACAATGATTTTCTGACTCACAGTTTCACAAATGGAGCAGGGTGGGAAGTTTATCTTACCTCCCAGGAATTAAAAGCTCCTTGGACCACATTCTGTGTTGGATTACTACCATGCACTGCACCACTGAAGCCAGCGTTTTCAGCAAAGGACAACAGCTCTCATACATCCATGGCCCAGAAGCTACCACCAGATCCATAAGAATGCTAACCATGGCTGTGAAAAGAAAAAGCCCTTGCTACACACGGAGTCCTTCACGGGATGAAACTTCCTACCTAAAGGCTCTGTTCTCAGGGACAGAAGTTTTTATACACACTTCACTTCTCAGTAATTTCCAGATAATCCCTTACGTGCTACTGCATTATCCTGTTTGGGTGCAAAAAGGCCTCAAGTAATCAATTCCAGATCACCTATTCTTCTCATGGAAAAACGGTTATGGAGAGCTGCTGTTAGCTGAAAACAGCCAGTGATCATTATTAAAGGCCAATCATCATTAAACTCTGTATGTATGTGCAATTTTTCTGCTCTTTTCCACTTTTAAGGCCAGACAACTTTCTGTAAAACGTATTCATGGTGGCAAAAATGGACCTCTTTTGCAAGCAGGAATAGAAGGTCAGCAAAAAAACACTGAAACTATTTTGAAAGAGATATACAGTTTATTTTTACTGCTGATCGCATTACGTAACGGCTCTTACAAGGAGTTCCTAGAATCACCTAGGTTAGGAAAAATTTCAGTCCGTAGGATTTCAAAGGCTATCGAAATCCAAGCCTCCTGCAGCATAATTTCACTAATCCTACACCACCCCGACAGATAAGCATCTTGTTGAGTCTTGCATATTCCAGTGATGCTGGTTACAAAACAGACCTTGGCAGGCTCAGCTATTGCATAATTGCTCCTACAAGGGCTGAGTTGACTTGAGTTTGAGACTTGGCAAATTTCTTAACCTCTCTTTTGAGGAGGCAAATGAAAACCTAAGTTCAGAATCTGTTTGTCTTATATCAGAAACTGACTCTTACCAGACATGAAAAAGCTAGGCTACCTTAGGCTGGTACTTTATATTTTGAATGCACAGAAGATTTTTGCTGTGAAGTCACCTTGTTCAACCACTATACCTTTATTTCCAAAAACAGGCTTTTCTCCGCTCTTTTCTACTCCAGTCCTCCCTTCATATCTCCTCTATACAAAAAGCAGATTCAGTGGCTGAAGAAAATAAGGGTTTTCTCCCTCCTGCTGAAGTTTCAGGCTACTCATAACTGTTGTTTCCTTATTAAGCAGCAGGAATAATTGATGACAGCAATCCACAGCTATCCCTCTGAATGCTCACAGACATCATCAGGTCTACTTCCTTCCATACCTTCAGAATTCAGCATGCAGTGACAGCATCTACAACATTTCATTAGCTCAGTGCATACGATTTCATTTTCTACTATCAAAGCGGTTAAGACTCGAAAGGGACAGTGCCATCCACAGCAACCTTCATACTACATGCACTCATTCAGATTAAATGACAGGGTCCAACTGATGAGCAATTTGAATTAACACTCTCGGGGGGCAGAAGAAGCTACTGCCTCCTAGAACCTGTCTTCCTGCTATTAAATATATTACAGTTTTACCCATAACTTTAATAAGAGTTGTTTACTTGACCGCTGGAAACATATGATTAGTGTTGGGAACACTGAAATTCCAATGCTCATAGAAAGTATTTTCACCCCTCTGGAATATTAAAAACACCCAGTGATGGCTCAGCTGCTATTTGTAGGCTGTGAGTAAATGTTTCAAAGTGTTTTGTTGGTGAACTTCAGTTAGCATTATTAAGAAGGAGCAATGGGTGAAGATCCAAACAAAAAAAAGGCTGTTGCTCTGAGCCAACATAGTTTTTCTGCCCTTGAATACAGGGCAAAAGCCACTAACAAAAGGGGAGGAAAAAAAAAAAAAAGAATAAAAAAGAAAAGTTTTTACCTTCACGGTACACAACAGTCTTTGCTGATTCTTAGATCTTTCTCCTATGCTTCCTAATAACACGAGCTGTCAATGTTTGCTCTAATGCTTAGATCAGCTCTGCAAACATATGGAGAATTAGCAAGAAGAATTCAAGGACGTTTATCACAATAAATACCATATATGCCCCCAAACTCCTGAATCTGTTTCAATGTCACCACATTTACAAATGTAATTATCCAATGAAAAAAAAAAAAGTGGGAATTATGCCCTGCTCCATTCTAAAAATAAACAAATAAATAAATCAAACTTAAACTAAAGTTTTAAGGTATTATTTTCATGATTTGGGGTTTTTTTCTTCCTCATTTCAAATCTTCGGTCAAGGAACTTACTTTCTAAGCTAAAAAGCAGCACAGAACTTGCATGGAGAAAACTATGTTAATATTTAACTTGGACTAGAAGAACTGCCTGCATGTTGGTGGAATCAACGTACAGTGGCTAGAAGAGTTGGTACTGACGATCTATGTACCTGGAAGAAGACTTCAGATACCTCTGTTGTAGTGACCAGGCAGCACGTTGCAATTAAAATCCCTGCTTTGACAGTTTAAGCTGATACTTGTGGCAGCTGGCAACAATTCAGCATTTCTAGTAAACGCTTTTTACATGCTTTTTATTACTCACAAACATTCGAGAAGGCAATTTTCTTTTGCCAAGGCTGAATTTCTCTCTGCTGCTTGTGTGCTTAAAGCACAGTGATGCTGTTGTTCTAGTGCTGCAAAACCTGTATAATAAGATGTCCATATCACTGTCAATTATATGTCAGGGAAACCGAAGGAGAAGCGAAAACAGAATGTTGGAACACTCTTTGCAGGCTCTACAAAGTATTTATCAAATTCCACAGAGGTAGTGGGACCAGCATATTTTTGCAAAGTGTATTCTTTAAAAAAACCTTCTCGGTCCTCGACTCGGTAACAAAATGAAAAGGTGGGAGATGAGCATTACCTGAAACCTGACCAGGATGACCCAGTGCTCTGTCCTACTGTCAGTCATAGTGACCAACTCCCAAGTCATGGCACAAAGCTAAGTTTCCTCCTGCTTTTCCACAGAAGTCAGATGAGTTCCTGCTCTCAATGAAATCAATCAAGCTTTTATACTCACGGCGAGAAACAGAACTTTGCCCTACATCACCATGCTTCAACATACCTAGCTATGAATAAACACCTAGCGAGCTCAAGAATTCAATTAAGTTTTCATTTCTCTCAGTCAACTGCAGATCACAGAGGAAGCTCCAATGACACCAAAGACAGATGATGAAAACCTGATCAATTGCTATCACTTCAACTTAGATAAAAAGTCACTCACTTTTCAGCTCTGCTTGGTGCCCAGAAGAGATTAGATTAAAACTAAACCAAGAAGGAAAAAAAATATAATCTAAACAACAGTCAGAGAAAACCTTTTCCAGCTCTTGTAAATGTCCTCAGTTAATCCTACCATGTAAAGTCAGGTTGCCAGCAATGGCTAAAAGCAAATTCCAGAAGGCTGTTGAAAGTTCCCAGTACTACTCAGAGAAAACCAGCACGAAAAAGTTAAATTACCTGTTTGCTAAAGTTTTCCTCCTCTGTCGTGGATTTTAGACTACAGAACTTTCTAGAACATGACTGGAGCAAAGATGACAAACTCTTGTGTCTGCATTACCCGTGCTGCGTGGGATTCCAAGAAGTTCTGGTGTTATTCAATCGCTGTGCAGTCACTGCAGAAATGCGCTAAGATCTGCCCATCACATCCTGATTTATTTCAGCTTTTTTGAAACGCAGATAAAGCCCTGAGATGCAGGATCAACCTCTGATACTTTAATTGGTACTGGGTAACAGTTTAACGAGAGGCTCCATACCACGAAACACAAAGAACGTTAATTGAGCTCGTTGTTACAAACGGAACACAAGGGAGAAAGTATCTACTCCACCAACACGATGCTGTCATCACGTATAGGAATCTCGAAAGCAACACAAGTAAAAAAGCTTGATTTTATTAAAAAAACCCCCAAAAAAACAACAAAAGAAAACCCCAAAGCTTTATTTAAAAGTTGAGGAACAACACTTGGTTCATCCTACCAAATTCTGTGTGCAGCAGCAGTCCTCGTATGAGTAGCGTATCTCAGCAGGCGCAATTAGCACTAAAGGAAACATCTTAACGAGGGCAATATTCACCCTAGATTTTATCTCTCCCCTGTCAACATCTGTCACTAGCACAAATCATGCCGTTACTTAACCCACTGTCTCGTGATGCCCAGCTCTGTGGCTGCACCACACACCAAGGCCATCTACCACAGCTTTGGCCCCTCTCTGGAACCAAGCATCCTGCCAATGTATGACCACGCACCCCACGGTGAAACCCCCTCAGAAATATATATGTATATAGATCATCACAAGACTGAATACATCCCTTTTACACAGCTCAGTTTACCAACCCCATTGTGGGATGGGATGTAGACCCCCCACACACTAACAGAGTTAGGAGAGGGCTGCAGGGACTCAGGACAAGTAATACACTGACACTCAGCAGAACTGAGTGGCCCTCAGACAGTAAAGAAAGTGGCTCACAGACCATGCCAACTCTTCTGTTGATCTATACCAGGACTGCTATTGCCACCTTCGCAGGATATGAATAATCCTTTGGCTTAAATTCTCTTTTATAGCCGTCAACAACCAGCGTAGTACAAGATAAACAGAATTTTGCAGTGATCAAAAAGGACCAAAGCTTTTCAAGTAGCATAAAATATCTTACTTCTTTGCAAAGTCTTGTGTGGTATGAATGGACCAAATTGCCTCCTAATGCCCCGTGCTGGCTCAAAGCTGAGGGCACTAATGAAACTGAGAGACGCTGTGAGCAACAAGGGTATTGGTAGAGGAGAGACTGGTGTCCTAAAGCTGACCTGAGTATTGAGGCAGCCTATTTGGAATCCCTTTTCTTTACATTAAGCTGCCTGAGCCCACAGATTAACCGTTTGTCTCTCCAGTTCCATAGAAAGTGTTAATGTTAACATGCTGACGAGTTTTCTCCTGTTTGGACAATGAAGTCCAAATCTTAGCCCAGGACTGAGAAACTTCATGCAAAAAGTAAAAGGCTTGATTGCACAGTATCCAGGGCTTACATCCCTCTCCACACCGTCATTTATCCATAGAAGTTACCTTGTCATTGGTCATTAGGTGGTCACACAAGCAAACAGCAGAGGAAGCCCAACATTTTCTTCCAGTATACCCCTGGGAAGACTGGAATGATGCACAACCAGTGCTTTTAGCAGGGAATACCTTTATACTCACATACACTCACTCAACTCAGCCAACACCTCAGCACTTCCAAAGCTATATACAACCTGACATGATCATAGAATCATAGAATGGTCAGGGTTGGAAGGGACCTTAAAGATCATCTCGTTCCAACCCCTCTGCCATGGGCAGGGACACCTCCCACTAGAGCAGGTTGCTCAGAGCCCCATCTGTGTAGAGTGGCAAGAAGTTCTGGAGGGAACAAGCGGAGAGGAGACTGGATGAGCAAGCCAGGTGGAAGAGGTGAGCAGAGTGTGACAATCATGTCTTCATGCCTCAGATTTTCAGGAGGAGGCAACAATCCAGAAGATGTGTCTCCCAGACAGAGTTCAGCCAGCCAGGATCTCAGTGTCACCTCTCCCACCCGCTTTAAGAGGTGAATTGAGTGACAACATCTATGACTCAGTTTCCCCACCTATAAATGAAGCTAAAAGGTTCTCTGTGACACACTAAAAGCAGTGAATTATAAAAACTAATCAACTGTGCTACTTACAGCTTGGTGATGAGCTAATGCACTTGTCATGCTGCTGGCCCAGAGTCTGCTGGGCAGAGAAGAAAACTGCTGAAGGTTTTAGTCCACACAGACTGTAAATGCCAAGGCACAGCAGGAGCTGTTGAAAAATAAAAATATTCTCTCAAGTCTTTTCCCAGCAGGAACAATATTGCAATTGTAATGCAGATAACCTGCCGAGTCATTCCATCCCTCAGGGCAGGTGAACACTTTGTAAGAGTCTGCAAAGGTAATCATTAGACTATTGTAAATATTACAGAATACAAATGCCAGATGTCTCTTTATCTGAGCTTCAGCTTTGCGCTTCGCTTCACCAAAAGTAAGAAAGCATGCCCTCCCATAATGATACCATTAATGATAGCTGGAATTTCAGGGAACACTGGTTATCAGCCTGAATTAACTGACTCTCCCTAAGTTCCCATACCATAGAAAAAGGATGGGGAGCAACTATATATTGTTCAAAGCTACAGAGCGATGGAAGCCTGTAACTTCAAACATCAAGAGAGGCAGGATACTGGGCTGTGCTGAAGCTGCAGTGGAATTCAAATAAACAAGATTCAAGGACCAGCTCTGGAATGCAGCAAACCCAGCTAGGTCAACAAGCACACCGATAAGCGCACAAGGCGACAAGCGGGGTCCAGCCCAGGCTAAACCTCTGGGAGCTTGTGGTAGTGGGGTAGAGGTTATGCCAGCTTTGTGACCAGCAGCCTCTGGACAACTCTCACCGGCAGACTGAGTGGAAGATGTCATTTAACTGCTTCATACAAAGGCTCCCTTCGGACCAGATTCAGCCCTGTCAGTCCTGACTCAACACCTTTTCCAGCAGCCAGCCTTCGGTCCTGTTGTACAGTTGTGCTCCCACACAGCCCAGCCACAGCCCATCTGTGCCCTCTGTTTTTGTTTTCCTCTCTGCCACTTTTCATCCTTCTCTGGCTCGGTGTGGAGGCTTAAGCTGGTTCAGGCAGAAGCCATTTCAGACTACGGCCACCTGTAACCACAGAAATTGAGCCAGCGACAGTAACAACGCTAAAGGCAAGCAACTGAAACTTTGAAACAAAAAGCTAATGTTACCTCAGAGTGATAAGCAGCTAGAATAACAGACCTGGCAAGGCAGTTTCTAAAGCCAAAAATGTGCTGAGGAAATATTTTTGCAATCTTTTTTGAAATCATTTCTTCAAAGAAGCTAAAATGTTGAGTTTAGGGAAAAGGTACCGAATATCAGTTTTCAGCTAAGTTGCTTGGGTTTGGGTTGGGTTTTTTTTCTTAATTAAAAACGTATATCTTACAAGGTTTAAACAAAAGTGTAAGCAAGCATTTCCATATAGATGGAAAAAAAAAAAAAAAAACAACAACCCAACATTCTTTTATGTGGACAGAGAGTTCCTGTTAAGGCGGTGGTTGCACAGAGGATACAAAAATAGCCGGTAACATAAGTATATATGGGATGCCATTAAGAAATCAGGTGCTAATGAGTCTGCTCAGACCTGATTCACGACTGCCCCGTGGCTATTCCATTACAGCTCTTCCAGGAGGTGTCTCCAGCGGCCATGAGTCAGACCCCTGCCTCTGTGTCAGTCCTTCTGCAGGAAACTCCCTACAGAGAAACTGGCAGGTGTGTCCTTAAAGGCAAAGGAACCGGGGTCTTCCCATGCACCAGCCCTTCCAGCAGCAAGAACAGCAGCTTGGAGTGAGCAGAGGCAAAAGCAGCCTGAGAAGGTCTCTGCACACTGGCACAGGCATGAGCCCGTCAGCACTGTGAAGGTACAAGAGGTGGCTGTGAGCCAGTTCTGTTCCCGTTGGTCCTTGAATTGCTGTTGGCTCTGACACTCTTGTGATCTTGAACATTCAGGCCTGGAGGACAGACTCTTTACTGCCTGAATTAAAATCCTACCCGCAGTTACCCTAGGCAAGGTTAATGACTATAATCTATTAAAAGGCCCTTAACGGTTTGTTAAATGATGTTGAAAACGGTAGTTTTAGGAAAACGAGTTACAAAACATCCCGACAAACAAAAGGTTTGCGCTGTACTTGCCTTTAAATGGAACAGTCACAAGCCATGCATTTGTCACCTTTTAGGCCAAGAACAATACATTAAGATGTACCTACCATATAGGTACAGCTGCCCTGTACCATACTGTTTGTTGAGAACTGCCACTTTGTGATCTTTTCCTTCCCGTCAGCTGCACTCTACAGACTTCACTAGAACAGCACCTGTAGCAGAGTCTGCATGGCAGACAGGTGAACTTGCTGTAAACCACCTCTCTCTTTGCTGTCTTCCTCCAGCAAGGTGGTCCCAGTGAAGCAGCAGCACTCCTCCTTGTGAGAACCATCCACAGTCAGTACCTCCCAAGAGGCAGGGCTGGCAAGAGAGGAAGGGGTGACCTCACCTCTTCTGTTTGTACTGATCTTATTCACAAAACACTTCTCGCTAGTAAAGAAAAATTCAATATTAAAGCCTGGAAATGTTACTTCTGTATTTAGCATTTGCCAGAGACCCTGCACGGCTGGAACTCAAAAAAGCCTCCAGCATTCAAACCATTTTCTCCTGTTCCCAGGGTCATATTCTCTCACTAGCCTATTGCAAATCTCCTGATATCCGGTGTCCAGAGCTTACGTCCCCAGCCAAAAATGATATCCAAGCCCAAAATTAATTGTCTAAGTTCCTTCTATAGTTATAAAGAGAAATAAATGCTTCAAAAGATCAAAACCGCATGAAATGCTGGGAGGTACAGAGCTGCTGAGCACAAGCTGGTAGGGAACTGATGTCTCTGAGCACTTGAATCTTAACCAGGGAATTCCTTGGGAGCTGGAGTCTGACACATTGTCCTCAGCATAGGAATATTTTCAAGAGCAGAACTGGGCCACTGTTTCCTCTTGAAACCCACAGAAGTTTTTAAAATAAACTTTTAAAATGTTATTTTTGCACTTATTTAAAGTCCTGAATATTGCTCTCATTTTGCCATGAGCCTTTCTGATAGATCTTCTTTTGTTGCAGTCGGGAGTGCCTGTCCCATTCCAGTTGTAGAGGTGCACACGACAGCAGTGTCCTGACCTTAGAAGCTGAGCTGTTAGGGCAAGATCTGGTACTAATTGTCACACTGCCTCTTCCATCTGTCTTTGCACTGCAGCAAGAGGAAAGGAGGGGAGATAGGGGTGAAAAGCTGTAATAAATGTGCTTTCATTCCTCACTTTTAAGGGTGAGATTTCCCTTTTATATCGGGAGATCTCTCAGATTATTTACTATCGGAGCCTGATATCTTTAATGGTACCTTGTTTTACCAAGAGAACAAATCATTCTGTAAAAAAGCCAGTTCTTTGCCTGCTGCCACTGCCAGCTGCACACAAGTACAAAATTACAAAGCACTCACTTAGATGAAGTGAATACTTCATTAAACAATTAAGCAATAAGGCAGAACAAAGGCTGTGGTTTCCAGGCCTCGCTCTGTAATTGTATCCTACAGCATTAGGAGAACCAATGCTCAAGCACAGGGCTGCAATTTAGCCTGGGATTATCCCCTAATAGCCTTGTCCCATGGGATTAGAGGGTTGCCACAAAAGGGAATTTTTTTATCCATTGATGGCAATGTAAAATGCATGATTTGTGCTTGATGGTCTGGAGGTGAGGATTTCCAGCCCTCTCTCCTCCTTTCATCTTCTTGCTGTAACGCCTTGATGAGAAGCTTTTACCTCTGCTTTCACTTTCTGAACCATGAAGGTGATCCAGCAGCCCAGTTTCTATGAGGGTACAGTACCTAGAAAACCCAGTTCATAAGTAAATATCACCGGGTCTCCCCAAAAGCACCGTGGACACTTCGAGCCTGGGTGACACCAAGGATGGAAAATGTATAAGCCACGATGCTGAACAAGGTTAAGCTTGTGCTGAAATATTCTCCTCACCTCACACAGCACGTGCAGCTACTGAACTTTCAGGTCAAATGGAGAGGCACCTACAGAGATAAAGCAGACGCAGGTGGAGATGGCTGATAAGCAGAGATTGGAATGCAGATGAAATTGGAGTGTCTAAAGTCCATCTACATTCTGCTACAGAGGTCTAAACTCCTTTCCTGATCTAGTAAAGGCCTGATGCAGTTCCTAATGAAATTACCAGGGTTTTTCCACTGACTGAAAGCTGACCCTGGACAGAGCCCACAGCCCTACCAGAATCCCTTTCCAGAACAGTTACAGAACATCCTGGGTGACAACCACAAGTCTTTTCTCCAAACATGGTACATATGGAATCCCTCCACGCTGCTCTCCTTCTCCATAAATCATCCCCTCCTGCTGAAACAGAAAATACAGCTCAAATGCAAAATACAGCTGACTGTATAACAGGACACCCTGTCCTTGGGAACTGGAATTAAGATGGTCCAGATTCATATCATGGGCCAATGAAAGGCCATTAGAAGAATTAACTTTCAGTTCTAACAGGAACCAAACCAGAACTTAAAAAAAAAAAAAAAAAGAAAGAAAGAAAAACAGTCAAAAAAAAAATCCTAAACCAGAAAACCAAACAATGTAAAAAGACAGTTTTATTTCAAAGTGTATGTATTTTATGCTCTCTTAGAATAAATATTTTTTGATTCTACTTGCACTCCACCCCTTTGGAAATAATATGATTAATAGTTAAATTAATTCAGTGACGTGTTCAGTCTCCATCCCCCACAGGAAAACAAGTTGCATTCGTTTCAAACTCGCTGACACTGGAATACAACTATCTCTCTATCCTCACTGGGATGTATGGGAGAACAAACTATCATTAAATGTCAGGAAACATATGTTTGAGATTGTAGAAGTCAAGTAACAGCTTTTAGGTATGGTTTTGTATTGCATTAATGCTACACCGGGCTGCTAAAATGAGGCCACTTTCAAGCAGACACTGCTAAGCCAGTGGAACATCCCACCCCACTCTGAAGAGACAAAACATGGGAAAAGGGAAGGATTTGCTCTAAGACTGGCACCTGCTGAAGGAAAAGATGAAGGACCGGATCCACTAAAGGATTTAGGAGACAAAACTGGAATTTCAATGTAACTGAGGTACTCAATGCCAAGAGGAGAGGAGAGGAGAGAGGAGAGAGGAGAGAGGAGAATTTAGGTCCCTCTTACTAGACAACTGACAAGTATGCCTATCAGATTAGGCTCTGGAGCCACCAGCAAGGATGAGGACTATGGCTTGGTGGAGAGAGGAGGCAGCAGGAAGCCACAAAGGCAATATGGAGAGTTCTGGAGAAAAAAGGCGTATCAGGAAGCAGAGGTGGGGTGGGGGTGATGGTGCAGGAGGCAGAAGGAACGGCTTGGGGACAGTAAGATGGCCTCAGCAATACAGGAGAAACATAAGGTACTGGAGAGAGAAGGGAGCAGGGGTGAATCTGGGAATGCAGAAGATGAAAGGCAGGCTGTGCAGGCTGGCTGGAGAGAAGTTAATAACCACAGCTCTTGGTGCCTCTAGCTCTGCTTCTCTGCAGGTACAGAACAGCACTGGCCGCAGCAGCTTCGGGGCTACTTCTCAATTAATTTAGAACATAACCTTTATATTCTTCTGGCTTAATCACAAAGCGCACTAAAGGCTAAAGGTGTTCCTAGAGAGTGCCCAATAAATGCTGACTGTCTCTACTCTCCACAGATCCTATCTCGGCCGTTTTTCACAAGCAAGTGATGGTATCTCAAGTGCTTGACTAGGAAGGGTCAGTCTAGGAGACTCAGTTGTCTTTGAACCACCAGACTGTCCAAACTCTTCTCTCCCTTGCCACACAGGTACCCTAATTACCCAGGGCTGGAATGGAAGTTACTCTCTGGAGCTCAGAGATACTCCTGTCCCTACGGCAGAAGATCTGGTTTCAGAGGTTGCTGTCTGTCTACCCCAACCTAAAGTTTGGGTTTGTCCCAGGACGCTCTAAACCAAATGCAAAAATATCTGGGTAAAAAAAAAAGAAAATACAGGCTCCTTCCAAAAATGTCCATCGAATCATAGAACAGCCAAGGCTGGAAGGGACCTTGAAAGATCATCTGGTCCTGCCTTTCATGGGGAAGGGAACCTAGATAAGATTACCAAGCACCCTGTCTTCTTCATCTTGAAAACCTCCAGTGATGAGGACTCTACCATGGCCCTAGGGAGGCTGTTCCAGTGAGTGATTTTTCTTACATTCAAAAACGTCTTTATTGTCTGAAGATGAAACCTCTCCCAGTGCAACTTGTACCCATTGCCCCTTACCTTCTCCATGTGGCTCCTTGTGGTGACAGAGCTTCTGGTCTCTTTTCAGAAGCCCTGTAAGTGCTGGAATACTGTAATGAGGTCCCCCCCCCAGTCTTTTTCAGGGAGAAAAGACCTAACTCCTTCAGTCTTTGCTCACAGGGCAGGTTTTCCAGCCCTTTGACCATCTTTGGACCCTCTCCCAGGTCAGGTGTGGCCTGACAAGCGCTGAGTAGAGTGGGATGATCATGTCTCTGTCTCCACCAATAATGTCTCTGTGGATGCAGCCCAGGATCCCATTTGCCTACACTGCCACCGTGATGCACTGAGGACTGGTGTTCAGCTTGTCCACCAGGACCCCCAGGTCCCTCTCAGCAAGACTGCTCCCCAGCCACACAGATCCTGGCCTGCATTGGGCTCTTGGGTTATGCTGTCCCAGGTGCAGGACCTTCCACTTGTCTTTGTTTAACTTCACACAGCTCTTGCTAGCCCACTCTTCCAGCCTCTTCCAGGTGTCTCTGTAAGATGACTCTCCTTCCTGACTTGTCCACCTCACCACACAGTTTAGTGTCATCAGCAAATGTGGTGCTTTCGATCCCACGGAATCACAGAACGCTTTAGGTTGGAAGAGACCTTTAAAAGTCCTCTAGTCCAACTCCCCTGTCATAAGCCAGGACATCTTTACCTAGATCAGGTTGTCCAGCCCTGTCCAGACCAGTATCAATCCCTGGGAGAGCTCACTTGTGACAGATCTGCCAGCCTAAGTACAGACCATTGATCATCACCCTTGAAGTGTGTCCTGTGAGACAATTTCTTACTCATCTCACAGACCACCCATCCAACCTCTGTCTTGCCAGGACAATCAATCCAGATGACTACACAGACCTGACTGACAGAATCACCAAAGCCATTGAACTGTCACGAGAGGTGGAAGTGACACTTGGGCTGGGACGTCAGCCTGCTGCTGAGTCACGGACAAATCCCAAAGTTTTGATTACTGTAAGTTTATCTCACCGGTCAGAAATTCATTCTGCCAGGCAGGCACTGAAAAGCAAGGTGTGCTGTGACACCAGAGCCTGCCATTGGCTCGCGCTGGAAGTGCCTTGCTAAAAAAAGGACACGGTCAGTCATGAGGAAAAGTTGTATAAATGAGTCATGAAGGATATTTCGTGTGGGATTACTGGCTGTAAACAATAATAACAGCTACTGTTTACTGCCTGCTGTTTGTACAATACTTTGTACAGTGAGCCCCGGTGGGTTGGTGGCCACTCTTACACCAATAACAAATCAAATACCGTGTTTATCACAACAGTAAGCCAACAATAATGACCGTAAACGTAACTCAGCCTTCATTTTGGCTCAACCCTTTTTCTTTCATTCTTATCTCCTATCTCAGTGCCCATTTATTCCCTACTTTGTTGACCTGCTGCCTTACATTCAACATGTAAATCACCAGCTTTCTAAAACAGCACATTTCTTTTTAACCTTATATACACTGCCTCACACAGGGGGCTCTGAATTTTAACTGCGGAGCTTTCTAAGCCTACCAAAATTCCAGTAAATAACAGATGGCTTAACTTCATTATGCGTTTTCTTTCTGACTGCTCAGTTCTACCAACAGCTTGTCAAGTCCAAGCCACATGCAGAAAGTCCAGAGCGGGTGAATGAGATCCTCTTTGACCACAGTTGCTTAGTTCAACGTGTCTAGTCTCAGCCGCTTGCGGTAATAAATACAACAAGCACATTTTGTGAAAAGAAACTTGAATTTTGGCCCGTAACACAAGGAAAAGGAGTCAAATTGCCAAGAGGAGTTTTGCAAACATGGGCTTGTTCCAGTGGCTGTGGTTTGGGCAACATTTCCAGAGGGGCTGCAGAATGGATGAAATGCAGAATACAGAAGACCATACTGCCACTGACAGCTGGGTGTGTTGTGATGTCAACACTGGAGTATAATAGAAGTTGGAAACCCACATAAAATACTGTTCTGCGTTATTAAGTAGCAACCAGAAATGTCAGTATCACATGGTAATTAATGATTAATGTTAGAGGAAGGAGATGCATGCCTCACATATTTTTAAACTGGTATAACAAGTTTTCACAGCGCAGAGGAGGGAAGTTCTCTCTAATACATAGTAATGGGCTGTGTGCTTGGAACTGGGTACCATAAATTTCCCCACCTTCAGGACAGAATGTGTCAACACACAGCTGCTCTCCCAGAATAAAGGCAGTGCCAGGATTAGCAGTTGAAGAACGAGGAAAGAAGCAAAAAACATACAAATGGTGATGAAAAGGACAAAAAGCTCCTTCAGACACACCTGAGGTAGTAGAAAAATGCCGACGGAGCACATTTTCAATGTCAGACTAGACCTGATAACACAAGGTGCTGAGAGTAAATCAAGAAATAAAGACAGTAACACTGCAGAGCTGACAAAGCCTTGAAACTCTAAGATCTTCCTCAAGGAAGATCTCCTATTAGCAAGGAGAGCTTTACCTCAGGCAGGGTGAGTTAGCATATACTTACACATAATGCTGTAAGAATAATACATGGCAGTTATCTAACATCCCACAGTGAGGAATCTCAAAGCACTGTCTATTGATGTGTATTGTATCTGTGTATTGATGCTCCCACACTGGAAGTCAGTAAAGTATATGCTTGAATTTAAGTAGATTCTTGAATTAAATACGTTTCCTGAAGAAAGATGTTCTCCTTAACCAGACATCACTCCCACTTTGCTCCTGGATGAAATATGGCACTTTCCTCTACTGTGGTGTAACAGATTTTAGACAGCACAGTTATATGATCCTATACCAAGTTGTTGGCAGAGCCAAGAATAAAAAAGAGTTTTCGTTCATCTAGACTAATATTTACCAAGCTACAAACTAGGTCTCCAGTTGAGAGACATGTAGGACTCTGGTCAGGCTTCACCACCACTCTATGCTCTCTGGAGACACGTTTCCTCACAACATAGTTTGTCCAACCTGTTTTAAGCTGGTGGAGATACTCTATCTCTTTTGACTGTAGAATGACCAAACAGCTTAGATTAGACACCACCTTTAAAATAACCAAAAATTACCTCAGGTAAATCTCTTTTTGGGCTCTCAACCATTTGTTCTCCTCCTGGACACTACTCCTGCAGCTCTGGAGCACACTCAAGAGAAAGCTGCAGACTGGGGACAGTCAGACCATTTCCCAGCCCTTGCTGACCCACATCACACAACTCCCCTCTTCCCTGTTCTGTTACCCCAGCTAGTTGGGGTAGGGTCACATCTTTTTGAAACTTCTCTGTCCTCGATTGAGGAACTTCCTGCTCTAGGAGTATTTCTGCCACCACAGCATGGGTGAGAAATAATGAAAGTGGCTTGAAATTTTTACAGCGCAATGTAAGTCAAATCATTAATTCAATGGCTGCCACGCCCTTGCGCAATGGAGGGAGGGGACATAATGACTTGATAAATACCAGTGAGTATGATGATATATTAGCAATAAATAACAGTACAGATAGGCAGTATTTGTTATTGAGCTGCTAAATATATGGGTGGCACAGATAACAAGGCACACAACCCCCTTTCTTTTCCTCATTGAAGACGCAGGGCCTCCGTCAGAGAGGCAGGGGGTAGGACAGTTATTTCTGACCCTCTTTTTTTCACCTCTTTTAGTCTCAACCTTTCCCAGTAGTCCAGTGGAGAGACAAGCCCTACAAACACCAGATCCAACACAATTTATCCCTCATGACCTGGGCTGACTCCACCGCTATGAGGTAGCAGGACCAGTGTCACCTTCACCCTTGCCCACTCCCGGCCATCATGGCGCCCACCTCGCCTCCCTCACAGGATGGCTGTGGAGACCCACGTCCCCCACGCCGTGCACACTGCTGGGGGGACACTGGGAACCGTTCCTCGGCGGAGCCATCTCAGGCAGCACTTTGGGAGCAGAGACACGCGTTTAAACCGGCGCTCCGAGAGGGTTGTATGGGGGCAGAGCGAAGCCACACCACAGCGTACCGCAGACTGCCGCGCTCAGCCACCCGGGAGCGAGGGAAACCGGCCTTACGCCCTGCGCCCAGTGGCGGGGACAAAGGCGGCCGTCCCGCCCGGGCGAGGCGGAGCCGTGACGAAGCACCGCTCCCCACACGGGACGAACCACCCTAACTCGGCGCGGCGCCTGTCGCTTTAACCGCCCGCCGTGGGTGGTGGCCGGGCGCAGTGCGCATGGTTCGGGGTTGGCCGCTGTAAGGAGCTCCCGACTGGAGGTGCTGCTCCGGACACCTGCCTGCTGCTGTCCCGTCCTCCAGGCTCCTTCCCGCTCTCCTCGCCCCGCTCTCCACCGCCCCTGCTCCTCTCGGGAGAGGCGCGGACTGCTCCCTGCAGCCGGTAAGTGCGGGTTTCTCTTAGAGGACTCCCTTTGTGGGCTGCCCTCAGAAGGCTGCCCTCGCCCTGCGCGGAGCCTCGGCTGAGGGGATTTTCGCTTTCCCCTCCCCTGTCTCCGGTCCTTGTCCCCTGGCGCTCTGGCCGAAGGGATCTTCGTGTTCCGTCCGTCGCCTCCCGGCAGTGGGAGCTGGCGGCGAGGGGAGCCGCTGGCGTGAGGCGCTGAGCTCCCGCCGCTCCCCTGCCCCTGGCTTGGGTCTTCCTGAGCGGCGCCTTCGGGGAGAAGCCGCGGAACGCTCCGCGCATTCGCCCGTCCTCGACAGGGATGGCTCAATATTGTTCTCATTACTCAATAATGGAGTGTTAAAGTTTTTTTTTTTAATTTTTTTTTAATTTATTTTTTCTCCCTCCTCCCGTCACGCCGGTTCCCGCGGTTCCAGGAGCAGCGGTCGGGACGGCGGCTGCTCCGCGACGCTGGGCGGACCCGGGTTCTCGCCCCGCCGTTCCCGCGGGTTTGGGCGGCGGGCCGGGAGCTGCCGGAGCCCGCAGCCCGGTCAGCGGGGAGGGGGACAGGGGCACAGCCCCGGAGAGGCGCCTTGGGCTCGGTTTAGCTCTGCCTACAGAGAGGGGGAGGAGAAAACTGTTCGCTGACTGTTTCCCTGCGGTATGCGAGGCTCGGTTTCCCAGTATTGAGCTGTGTTAAGTATCATTTTTCTTTTTTTTTTTATGGGTTGTCTTGTTCTTCTCCATCATATCCTGTCTAACAACAAGTTGCTAACTGGCAACTTGAGCAATAAAAAAAAAAAAAAAGAGACTTAAGGAAAGGTTTCGTCCCCGTGCATTGTTAAACTTGGAATGTCTGGTGTTACTGGCTGCCTACGGCTGATGGGGAAGGGCTGCCTTACTCCTCCGTATTGTTTCCTGACTGTCTGCACTTTACTGTTACCACTGGAAAAAAATTATTGGCTCAAACAGCAGCAGAGTCCAGTTCAAAATGCTTTTTTTTTTTTTTTCTCCTACACCCCATCAGGTGCCTTTTCCATCTGCAGAAGAGGGTAAGCCTCAGATGGCTGGTGCTTATGAAGATTTTAATCTCAGGTAGTTTAGGTAAGGCTTAGTATGTGTAAGAGCAAACCCCCATTTTAAAAACAGTCTTGGGATTTTCAGTAATCCAGGATCTCAAGGGCACGTTTCCTGACTGGTTTTTGTTTCACTGTGTCACTGAGAGGAGGTATCTGGAAGTAGAGCTCTGCTGTGTTTGGTCCTGTGCACAGGTGTAGCAAGAGCTGAGTCTCGCAGTAGCAAGCAAGCAGGTGAAATAGGAAAGAGATTTGGAGGAGGTTGTTTCTCTAAAAATTGTGTGAGGATTTTAAACGATAACAACTACCAGAAATGTAAGTAACAATTATTTCCTTTCCCCTTCCTTTTGTGAAGGGCACAGAAGGAAAGGCTTCTTTCTAAACCCTAAAACATAAGTCTTAGTTTTAGAAGCTTTTGCAATTTCTGGCTTAGGATAATGAAAAGGTATTTTTTTTAAGAGTTTTCTACGAATCCTTGATTAATGCAGCATTGCAGGTGGACTTGTACAGGTCAATAGACTTGTACAGGTAAATAGAGTGATGTTTGTGGCTTTTCTCCTTCCTTTGCAGTAGTTACTGCTGTATAAGGGGGGAGCTGGTGTTTAAGGAGTAAAAGGGGGGTGGGGAATGTTGCTCACTTGGGTCTCCAAGAAATGAAGATATTAATTATTTCCTTAGAAATGAAATAGCATAGGTTTTTCCAGATGAGCCTTTCTTACCAAGGATTTGTTTGGAGGTTCTGCAATGGAGAGTGAATGAGTAAAATGAGATTTTATGACCAGAGGTACAGGTAGTGCCTGACGTGGGAAAGGAACAGGGAGAATGCTGTGTTACATCTCTCTGTTTTGACAATAGTAAAACTCTTCTCCTCCTGTTGGTTGTAGCTGCTTTTTCTCTGCATGCCTCCGGGAGAAATATTAACCAAGAATGTTGGCAGAGGGGCTTGCTAGTTGGATATAGTAACTGGAACAATTCAACTCCTGAGCAGTTGACAAGTCTCAGGCTGACTGACCTTCTAAAATACTGGAGCATGAAAATAAATGAGCATATGAATGTGGTGTTCAAAGCCAGCCAGGCTATGTCAAATACTGTTACCAAGTCCTGCCTCCTCCTCCTCTTTTAATTAAAAAATAAAAGCAAGGAATCTTAATTTCCAGTGTAACTAACTGCTTAAATATATCCTTTTCAGTGGGCTGTGTATTGATTATCCTCGCACCAAGGAAAGTCCAGGGCAAAACTTTACTGCTTTGTTTTGCCAGTGCTGTTTTCAGCTCTGTTTACCTTGGACCTTTATGGACTGACATAGGAATGAAATGGGCATTAAGTTAGCTGCTTTTTAAAGGAAACACCTCTGCTTTGTACTGCAGATGCCTTCTTCCCTCCTCTCTGTACCAGCACAGCAGTCATTAAAAAGAAACAAGAAAGCAACCTAAGATCGAGCTGTGAGACCGACAGGGCCAAACTGGGGCTGGAAATTATCTCCCTGCCTTAAATACTTTGTAAAACAGGATTTGCTATGACTGTGGCAGTAGTTACATAATGAAACCCTAAACCCCGGTGATGCTACACCTGTAACAAGACAGAAGTTGACTAATTACAGAGTCTGTGACTGAAATTGTTTATGTACATTTGGTGTTTCTGAAATGTTGGCTGCCATAGATAGCACCGCCCTGATGTTAACAGGGGAGGTTTGAAAAGAGTCACTTTAGAAAGATTTGGACACTTCCCATGTTGTAATTTTGCATGTGGACATTTGAAGTCAGAAAAGACTTCAGCCATCACCGGGATTTGGTTGAAGTCCTGTATCATACTGAGCTAGACAGCTCTGGGTACCATGTGTAGTTTTCCCACTGAGCGGATACCAGTCATCAAATCTCAACTGGAGAGCACCGGTGGGAGCCTTATCGTTATCCTCGGGTAAGACTTTAATCTAAAGAAAAGTAACTACTTGTCCCTGGCTATAGTTTTATTTTTAGTTGGGGCAGGGAGGGATTCTGTTGCCGTTGAATGCCTGTGAAATGTGAGCACTTGAGGGATGTCTCTCTAGTGGTGTAATCCACAATGTTGTACACAAACCTTTGCCACTGGCCTTGGCTTTAGGTGATGGGATTCAGCTGAAGATGCTGATGTAGTGAACTGGGAACAGAGTTTACTTGCAAGGGATAAGGACATGTGAGAACATGCTTCACAGTTGGTTTTTTTTCCCCAGATAAACTCTGGCTTGAGGGTGGACCCGGGTGCTCAGCACCATCAAATTCTGCATTGGTATTCCAATGTCTGTTTTAAAAGAGGGGTTATTTCTGAAACACTGCAGAGAGGATGAGGAGGTAACGATGACCTAGGCTTTTGCAAAAGACCTCTTGTGCTGGCTTGGTTGTCTTCAGTAGGTAACAAAATTTCTAAAGTATTGAATCTCAGAAAAACTGAAAAGGTTGTTCATGAAAATCCAGAAAGACCCGGTTGAGAATGAAGCACAGTATTGAAAACTCTTTTTCTGGTATCTTGAGGCTTGGATTAATGTGGTCGAAGGTGTGACCTTAAGCATTGTTTCTGAGCAAAGCACAATTTGGAGAACTCGGTGTAGTAATTGAATTATTACTTAAGCAATGAAAACATTGGTTTGTGACTGTTTCCTTTCTTTTTAAGTGGTTGCTGCATTTAATTTGAGATCCGATTCACCAAGCCATTTAAGCGTGTGATGAAATATCCTAGTGAAGTCAGCTGGATTTAAGTTTTACTGAACTGGTGCCTTGCCCATCTAGTTCTTTTAAAAACTTATGTACACAGGATTAATTATTTCACTGCTGGCAGCTCTTGCAAATTCTAGTGCGAGTTGTATGAATGACATTCAGTGTGTTTCTTGAGGCTCCAGCTTCCAGATTTAGAGGACTGAGAGCATCTTTGTTTTTAGTTTTAAAACTTAACGGATTTTGTAGCTCTGCATTCTGTAGAGGAAAGTTTGAATTGTCATGAATGCACCACAGAAACCAGAAAGTTTAGAAGAAAATATTGGGGTTGCGTGCATTAAATTCCCTTGAATTCTGGGAGTCTTGTGTGGTCGTTAGCACTTTAATTACTTTTCTCATAGCTGCGTTTCTGTCCCGGCTGCCGTGCTACCATGAAAGTACCCTGATTTCCTACTTTGCTAAACGTTGTTCAAACTTATTCATCACCTGTTCTGAAAGTATCAATCAGAATTGATGTTCAAGGAAGTGCCTACAAAAATGCCATTGGCCTGGTTCCTGTTGGGCCATACTGTCATAGGCTGGGGGTGTGGGAAGCTGCTTTTTTGTCTTTAACGGTCAGCATTTCTATCTGGCTGGTGATAGTCCCTCTAAACAAGGGCAGGAACATTTCCTGGTTACTGGATGTTAAATAGCCATGACTGTTTTGGACAGACAGGATTTTTCCTGAGCAGATAAGGAATGTGCATCATAGTAGAATGTATTAACACATTATCATAAGCATCTGGGATAAATATAGGGAGAAGAAAAGTTAGAATTTCACCATGTTGGTCGGTTTTGGCTTACCTTGGTTTCTAAACATCCAGTGTTGTTGATGTTTACTTGAGTTTTGTTTTGACTCTTTCTATAAGAACAGATTATAAAGACACTGCCTGATCCTGAGGGTTCTATGTGCTCAGAGCAATAACTCTTCAGCCATGCTGTGTGCTCCTAGTTAGTCAACTTGCCTCTGAGGTTCATCCTTTGTAGGCAATACTGTTACTTGGTCTATTCGTCTACCAGAAAGCATATATCTTACTGTGTGTCACAAGCAGGACATGGGTTACCTCTAATCTCAAGGATTTACTCTGTATTTCACATGCTGAAGGATCTAAGAATTCAGTTGCTGATAGGTCTGTTCATACAGAAGAAATGAGTCCACCATGCTGGGTCTGTTAGTTTTGAGGAGCTTGTAACAGCAGTGGCTCAGTAAAGGCGTCTGATGGGCCAGTTGGTGTTGTGTAGCTGGGATCTTGTACAGCAGGTTCCAAGGTATGTTGCAGGAGCACTTTATACAAGTAAAAATTCCTCGGGTTATGAGACACAAATACCTGGCCTGTTTTGGGAAGCCCTGTGGTCTCCTGACCACAACGTGTAGGAGTCTGAATGAATTCCCTACTCTCCCTTTGCCCTGTTTTACATACTCCTCCCTCATCGTCTGCTGCTGTCAGAGGCTAACAAAGATCCAGGTCTCCAGCGTGCCCCTGTACCATCAGTTTTACAAAGCCTTTCCCTCAGTGACACTTTGAATGACCTCAGAGTACTTTCAAGTGTTTTTTCCAGATGTTTAACTCTCCGAACTCAAGCATTGCCAGGGAGTGCGAGAGGACTTGACAGCGCATTGGTGTGACTGTGTACAGCTGTCAGATTAAACAAACCTTGACGTTCTCTGGCCAGCTCTTCTGTTTTGGTTTTATCACCGGGAAGTAGCTGTTTAAGAACAGGCCAAGTGTACGTGATGCTCAGAGTACAGTCTGGGCTTGGAAATCTAGCTTAAGAAATGGCTCATGCAAAGAGCGTTCTAGAAATGGTGTGTACAGTGAAGGGAGGGAGAGACTGATACTGTGCCCTTTTTAAAAATGTATGATAACTGTCTAAAAATTGTTGACTCTACCTTAAATATATCTTGCAGTAAATGGCGTGATGCTGTCTGCTGACTTTGGGCTCCTGGCTTATGTAGCAGCTGACTTTTAGCCTCTAAATGTCTTCCATTTTTGTGGGATTGATCTTTTTGGCTATTAAGCTAGTCTTCAAATAGGATTGTTAATAAACAAAATTCTTTTTTTTTTTTTCCAATCTTCTGCTACAGGAACAGTCCCTTGTAAATGCTAACATTGAACTTCAGTGGAAAAGGAATCTTAGTCAGCAAAGCTATAAAAACATCCTTTTCAAAAGGACAGGCTGTACCTTATCTCTGATGGCAACTTAATGCAGCCTGTCTGAATTAGGTGCCCTGTGAAAGCAAAATGAAATCTTTGGTGGTAAAATTGAATGTTAACTTCAGAGTATTTCAATTTCTTCCTCCTAACCTCTGTGAAACATGCACGACATGAATTGTGTTGTTTTAAATATCTCATGAAGGCCAGCTCTAGTGTAACCAAGAAGTGATCATCATTTCAGCTGATAGAATCACAGCTGGCCTAAGATGCCTTTAGGGTTTAATATTTGGAATCTTCTCTCCAAACAGTAGTGTTCCTGTCACACTTCTGCAATCTTATGCCACTGTCTGATTATTTCTTTTTCATTACTCCCTAATGGCACAAGCACACATCTCTTATATCAGGCAAAACCCCCCAAACCCAACTGATTGCAATGCATTGAATAGACCAAGCAGAAAATCCTGTTGTGAGCAACTTTCCTGCTTAATACATCTCTGAAGGTCATGAGGAACAGCTGCCTGTCATCCTGCTGCTCTTGCTCTCTCTGAGGATGGTCATCTTATGTTTGAACCCTTGCTTGTTACCTAGGCAATCCTACTGAAACAGGCACTGGGGTCGTCTGGAAATTCATTAGCTTCTTGGCTATTTCTATCTTAAATCTACAAAGCCTTTCACTTAATAGAGGGGACATAAAAAGGATGAAGGGGCTTCTGGGTTAGCAATGTTTAGGAGGGGATTCTGGCTGTAAAGCATGCTGGATGTATTGCAGCAGTGCCAGGCAACCTCACACCAGCTGTAGCTGCACTGTACAATTATGGAGGAGTTTCTTCCCTAAAGCATACAGCAAAGGGGAGAAATAATGTATATGAATGAGTTATGATCTTATTGCTATGTGCCCTTGAAGTGCTGAAGATGATGTGAAAGATAGAACGGAAAAAGGTTCCCTCCCCTCCCATTTCTCCAGGCTCTGGTGGCACGGCTCCCGGGCTTCTCCGAAATGAGTAAAGTCAGCCCTGGCTTCTTGGGAGGCAACACAAAAACAGAAGCAGTGGTGTGATGCCTGCTACTTTATCTTGTGTGCGTGGCTCTCTGAACCAGTCACAGCCACTGTCTTTGTTCGCTTAGGAGCTTTGAGAAACATCTGATCTTGAGTTCCAAAATGAGTTACAGGAGCTTGATGGGAGCAGAGGTGGTGGTTGTTATTGTTGTTTAGAACATGGAGCTTTCATGTTTATTACTAATGAATCTGGGTGTTCCTGCTGTCCTGGATGCAGATGGCCCATTATGAAGCTTTGACCTGGTTATGCCAGGGTTTTACTGTTGGAGATAGCAGGATGGTACTTTTACATACATTTCTTGTTCCTTAAAGTTTTGGCCCATTGATTGGTTTCTTGGTAACCTGGATTAATATCTTTATTTGGTTAGTCTTTAAGTGTGGGTGTTGTCTATGATAACTATTGTCATCTGGAGCTAAGATGTCTCATAATGAAGTCTATAACACGTTCACAGTTTTGAGTATAATTCTAGAAACAGAGTAGTTGTCTGGAATACATCACTGAGGGACTAAACAAACTGGCATGCCCAGTTGATACTGGGGACACCTGGGTAAAAATTGATGCTGCAGCTTTAAAGTGCTGCTGAGAAATATACTTGGCTTGTGTTGGCTGTCAGTAGGAGTACTCGCCTCTTATTGGTCCCTTCTTAGAAAAATACTCTTTTTTTTTTCTTTTTTTTTTTTTCATCTGAACATCACCTTGAAAGTCACGGGGTGAAATAGGAAGCCAGGGGGAATTTTCTGTGATTTCAGAGGTGTCAAGATCTTCTCTGATGTCTCGCCTTCTAAAAATTATGTATTTGTTAGCATGTAGCATTTCAGAGGAGTCAAGATTTTAACTGACAATGTTGCCTTCTGAAAATGATAGATGTTTTCTTGTGTGTGTGGCTACTCAGTGCCACAGGGCTTGTTGGAGATGGAGCTGCTGTTGGAGGGTCTGTTCTGCCCTTGGGCTGCTCTTTTCTAGTTGGGCTTTCTGCAGCGTAGCTCTTTGGTGTGAGCCTGGGTATGTGGCAACCAGAGGTACAGCAGTTGCTGCAGTGTTCTCCTGCCTGTCTATCTTGTCATTCTGAAAACCAGGAGCAAGAGCCTGTTTCTACCTCTGCAGCATCACTCAAAGACCATTATCCTGAGGGTGCATTATATCTATTTATACCTAATGCCATTAACATAAGAAAGAAGTGGGTTTTTTTATGCAAAAGCAAAACTGAATCTTAATCGTTAGACCTAATGTTGATAAGAAAGGCTATCAGATGCTTTTATTGCAGCAATCCAGTGCTCTGATGATGTGGATTGTGCTTCCCAGACTGGCTGGACTGCAGCCTGGCTGCATTGTGTGGGAACCTTCCCACAGGACACGTGTTGCTGCCGTGGCCTAGATGAGGAAGCATTCGTACCTACCCCTGGTAATGTCATAGCCCTCTCCTAGGAGGAAGCGATCAGAGGGATGGAATTGTTGCTCAGCATTGGCAGATGTTATCTCACTGCTATGAAACTCTTATCAGCTTAGCAGGAGGCTCTGGTTTCTCAGCGCTCAGCCGGCAGGGCTGGGGAGGAAGGAGAAGTAATCCAATTGAATTGGAAATGCAGACTTGACTTTGCTTCTCATGTCGCCCCTTGATCCGTAACAAAGGGAGGAGCACTTGGAAAGCAGGACCATCTCATTCCGTTTGTACGGTGTCGGGATAATGGTGTCCAGTGCCCAGCTGGTTGGGTGTAACATGGTACCTCAGAAACATCTGTTCTGAGGAGCGTGTCACTGCTGTTTCCTGGTCACAGGCAGGGTGGGTGAGAAGATGGATGGTGAAAGAACAAGGCAATTTCTTGTTGCAAAGGATGTTTTAACGTATTGCAGAGAGAAATTAGCTAGGTTTTACTTTCTTACCCCTCCCCTATTTCTGCTGTTAGTGTACGAGGGTGACTTTTGTCTTTGTGATACTTTGAGAATGAAGGAAGAAATTCTGCCAGTGTTTTGGGAGACAACGACAACTCAGAGAGGTGTTGCCAAACTGACAACTAGGGTGGCTTAAAAAAATCAGGGCTTTTGCTCCAGAAAGCACTAGCACACATGCCTGTTCAGGAAGCAGCTTCCTACTGTGCAAGCACTGTTTCTCCACGGCTGAGCGAAATAAAAGTTCTGTAAGTTTTAAAACACAGTTTAGCAATGGTGCAAAACTGGCACGAAGTTTTGTTCCTGGATGTGTCACCAGAAGCAGTTGGCCATAGAGCTGCTTCAGTAACACGTCAGTTAACTGCAGCAGTGTTAGGAAATGAACTGCGTTCTGTTTCCCTCATGTGATCTGATAAATAGAATTCTTGCTTCAAAGCTAATAAAAAACCCAAAGATATCCGAAGCAGGCCAGTTGGTATCTCAGCTGATAGGATATTATCACTGTTAAAAACATCTCATAGTGGAACACACAAACTATAGGGTAGGTGTGCATGCAGGATCATGCTTGTAACTGTAGACATCTGGTTTGGAAGCACACAAGATGGGTTACAAAACCTTGCTAAGTTGGATTTTTCAAGTCCTCTTTTAAACCTTTTTTTTTTTTTTTTTAAGGTACACATAGATTGTAGATGTGTTGCAGAGCATGAAGATACACACTTTATTAACTTCTTTTACTGTTTATTTTCCACCACTTTCCAGGTATTTTCAAAACCAGATTTAAACGTAACACTTTGCTCTCTGCTTTCAGAAATGAATAAAGCTAGCAGCCCGACCTAGTATGGTGATGGCATTCTGTGCTGCGTCGGGATCGAGAAGTCCAGAGAGTGTGATGCCTAGAAATCTCCTCTTGGATTCTCCTGACATGGCATCCGACGTGTCCTCGAAGCACGCACGTGGGAGCACGGAGATGGGTGGCTGTGTGGAGAATCGTGGCAGTCAAGCCAAGTGCAGAAATCTTGCCTTGGTAAGTGTTTAATGAGCCTTATGCTAAGTGACACAAATGACATCAGTAGCTTTGTTCACATCGCAGGATTTACGTTTTTTTCTTTCTGCCCCCATTAAGTGTTGATTTTTGCTATTTCTAGTCTAATGGTTCCTTCCGGTCTCGTCTGTTAACAAATTAAAAGGCCAGAAATAACTACTCAGATTTGGTATAACTGCTTGTTACTCTGGTCTGGTTGTCTCTCAGATCTTGAAGAGTGCTTCTGCCTGCTCATTCCTCCTGGAGAGCCAGGCCTGGAGTAAGGAGCACGCAGGACACTGGGCTACTTACTCAGTACAACCAGCTGCATGTGGAGCAGGGTTCGGTGCCTGTCTCTGCCTTTGCTTTAAGCACCTCGTGAAGTAAAAACTTCAGGTTACTGTTGGTTCCATAAGCTGTTTCTTGCTTAAGCTCTTTGTTGACGCTTCTCCTGTTGAGGCTTATTCCACCTTCGTGTCATTAGGTGAGTAACAGCTACATCACCATAAACAAAGCTGTCTTCACACTAGGGAATAGGGGTGAGTGGCCATTTAAATAGCATGGGAGTAACTGAGGGAGTAGGATGGGCTTCTGCATTTTCCCAATTAGCAGGATGATTCAGGCAGTGAACTCACCAGTACTCTTTGTACTGTGACAGGCTAAGCCTAGAAAGCAGGTACAGGTTCTTGCATTTTTTTTAATATATTTTTTTTTAAATCATCACAATCATTTGAAAAGCACCCATTTTTAATTGAGGAAAGAGCTCTCCAGTAAACATGCTTTCCCTAAATGGAAATCTAAATCTCTGTCTTGCCTCAAACATGTTACTAGTTTTCCCCTATCTTTTCCTTTGCCCTCCCTGCCAGCTTCCTTGTAGTGAAGTAATTTTCTGTGACAGAATAAGCGACCAAAGTTGGCACGTTGGTATCCGTGTTCATCTCTATACCTCAGAAATGCTCCGTGGTTCTGTGCTGCTTTGTGAGCTTTTTTAGCAGCTGGAGGTAATTCTGCAGACATTCCTTCTTGGCTGTTTCTAATGAAAATACAGCTCTGTTAGTGTTATGCTGTATCCTTCGGCTTGTGTTGCTAGTTAAAACACAAAACAAGTATTACTAAATTTAGCTCTTTCCCTGTTTCTGATCTGCACTAGAAAAAAGTTGTGAAGGGTCAGGATGGGGGAGGTCGAGAGCAGAGCCAAATACACCATTCAGACTCAGGTATTTGGAGTGTGGTGTTGACTGTATCAAAACTGGTTGGATCTTAATTACCGTGGGAGTTGCAGTTAGCTAAAGAGTTGCAACTTAATTTATGCAGATTTCCAAGTTAATTTTGTGCATTACTCTGACTCCAGCTTTCTAGATTATCTAACTAGTAGCCAATTGTGTTTCCATGGGTTTTATTCTCAGCTGCAGTAACAGGTATGAGGCTGGTCATCTGAAAAAAGGCAGCATTGAATAATGAGACTGCACAAACACACCGATTTATACACAGTCTCATCCTGAGTCTGCTGTGGGGGAAAATGGCAGAGATTCCCTTGGTCTAATTAAATCTTATCATGTGATAACCTGTATCATGATGCATCAGCTAGAATTGGAATCCCTTCCTACTCTGTAGTGCAGGCTCAGGCAATTCCCATCAGACCCGTGCATCGGCAAAAGCAATTCCTGAAGCCTTTAGGTTTTTCTTGTTTGAGTTCTTGCAGGAAGAAAGTGAAGCATCTACCAAGGAGTTCAGTTCTGGTGCCACGGATCCCCTTCCATGACTGTGTTTCTAGCAGTATAGTAGGTGGCATGTCTGATAAGCTGGACACCTGGCATGTGTGGAAAACCAGGTTGGGGAATGGAAACCCTTTTCAATAAAGGGCATAACTTCACAGTTTCTGAGGTTAAGAGATCTGTGCTGAACTGAACGTGAAGGAAATTCTGCCCATTGTGGTTGAGTAAATAGTAGTCCAAGAAGTTTTAGTGCTGCTCACATCTTTCTTTTTTTGTGATCTGATGTGGGAAAACAGTATTGTTTCACTGGCTGATACCTTTTGTCTGCTCAGCAGTGAAATGGGATTTAGAAATGCTCAGGATAAGGAGCACTATTCCTCAAATATTTCTTTTTGTATATCCTTGTGTAATTGTGTACTAAAAGTGTGGTTTTTTTACAGCTCACTAAGCATAACAAGGAAAAGCTAGTTGCTGGAATATGCTTGTAGAGACCTTTACCTTCTTGCTTCAGTGGTTGTGTTACAAAAGTTCAGAAAATGCAGAAGCTTTGATGGCCTAAAGAGAAGGAGGGGATAGATGGCTCTGTGTAGAAAAATAGGTTTTTATTAGACCAATTCTGAGAGGATGGGACAGATTTTCAGGCACACCAGACCTCCACAGCCCTGAAACAGAAGCAACTGCCTCTTCCATTTATCGCTTTTCTGTGTCTGTTCACCTAGAGACACAACGAGCAAGGTCAGGGTTGACTTTGTTGTTGGGTTGGGTTGGGTTGGTTTTGTTTTTAACGTCCTTGAAAAGGAAAGAAGTGTAGCAGTGCTTTTTTTTTTTTTTTTATGACAGGCCTGTACTGCTGCAGGTTTCTTCCTACTCAGTTACAAAGAACAGGCTCTTAAGCTTCTTGGTGTCAAACTACATTAGTCACTAAATATAACCTTTGTGTTGCATCTGTGGAATTCAAACAAACCAAGGGATGTGATGATAGAGACACAGGCTGGGCCCGGCTGTAGCCTACGCTGGCTGTTCAGAGCTGGTTTGGCTGAGTGCTGGCTGTCAGTGCATGCTGTGTCTCTGTGCTGCCTTGGCTTGCTGTGGAACTGGTTGTTGGTTTAGGAGATGGACATGAATAGCTGTGTACCAAAAACGTCTTAACATCTTGTAGGTGTGATTCTTACCAGTCAGCTGTTGCCAGCTCAGTTTAATTTTGCCAGATTTCTCAGCTGCTTTTTACCTGCAGAATGGTGACCTTTTAGTTAATTTTTGACAATTGCAGTCCTTAAAGCCATTTTTTTTATTTTTTATTTTTAAACTGGAAAGCAAGATGCTGATGTCCTGTCTTGATTGCAGTAGAATTTTCCATATAAGTAATAGATGTTTGTGTCTGGATTTATGCTGCCAAATCTATCACAGCAGCTGAAGACAAGAGCAGCCTGTGTTGAGATGGGAGGAGTGTTTGTCTTGATTTTTTTTCATCTCGCACCAACTTTTACAATTTTAGAAGCTCTTATGTGTGAGGACGTGAATCTGCACACACATTCTGGTTGGTTTTGTTTGTTTTTTTTTTTCAATGAAGGTGGCATCCATAGATCTGCTTGGCGAAAGCATGAGTCAGATGGAACTTCTGAAAGCCATTCTTGAGTGACACCATCTGATAGGTGGTGTACGAATTAACTTGCAGTGAAATACAGTTGCAGCAAATTAAGGACACTGAATTCAGAGATAAAACCAGGTCTTAAGGATTTGGGTGGTTTTTTTGTTTGGTTTTTTTAGCAATTTGTCTTGTTGCATTTAGTGACTAGGCACAGATGGATTTCTTCAAGCCAAGCCTTCTTTTTCAGTGATTCCCTCTGGTAATTGTACTGTGTGCCTGTTCTCAGCCATGAGTAACTGCTTTAGTTTCTAGGTGTGAATAACATGCTAGGACAATATTATCACCTACAAAACTCATAGTAGAAGCTGCTGATTGTACTTAAAATGAGCTGTGCTACTTGAACTGCATTAGTAATGAGTTGTATCAGTGCCTAGGATCTGTTCATATGACTTCAGCACTAGACATTATGTATCTGAATATGTCTTACTGAGTGATGGGGATTGTTGGGTTTGCCTTTGGTTCAGACAGATCTTCAGTTAATGCCACAGTGGTGACCTCCAGAATTTAGTCAAGTGACTATTTCTTTTGGACATCAATCAAGTGGCTTAAATTGTCAGGTTGCCACGAGTCTAAAAAGATGTCTCATTTACTCCATTTGTTAGTTCTTCAAACAAGCTTCTTCTGTGGCTCTAAAAGGACTTGATACCCAGTCACCAAAGATGGCTTGTACCAGACACACTGTGTAGTACAGGTGACATTTTGAACATACATAGACAAGAAGAGCAAGTATCTTGTAGTCTGAGCTGGCCCAGTATCTTATTTCACACACTCAGCTGTTTAACTCAGGGTTGACCTGGTTATTTTGTAGTTATAATGTCTCTTGGAGCCTAAAAATTGGCTGCTATGACCTTTATCCTTTGTCAGCACAGATAATTTAAGTGCAACAGACCTGATTTTCTAAGTGCATCACATTACTATCTCTTTGCTCCAGCATTTCTGAAGAGATCCTGGGATTCCAGTGTGGTTTTAGGAGTTACTGGAAAAGGACTGGTTGTGTGTCTGTTAGCCCACTACCACCTTTTTTTGTCCTCACAATTTGAATGCGTGGAGTCTTGTGATGCTGAGCTACACTCTGGGTACATTCAAGGAAGAGTCCCAAGAGACTCCTTTCATAAAGTCACTCTGGGTTTTCCCCACCTTGACACTGATAGTCTGAAGGCTTTGCTGTACAACAAGGTCATTCAGCATGTACAAGCACTTTGGTCAATAGCAATACACACAAAAATGTGAAGAATTTTTATGATTGTTTGGTACTTTCTATTGAAAATGAGCAGGTGGAAGGCATTCCTTACAGGGTGTGGAGAGAGCTACGCTATGCTCCAACCACTTTAAATTGATATTGGTATGACTTGGAAGGAATATGCCTCAGGTAATTAAGAGACAACGTTCCTACCAGCAGGGCAAGAAGCAGAAAGGAAGAGGGACTGGAGGACTGCTTGCTTTGGACCGTGAGTGTAGAACTAGGGTAAAGAGCTTGACCCCTAGTAGGGCATGACTTTGCTGTAAAACGTGCTCGTGAGACTATAGATCCCAAAGGCAATTTGCACTCTGGGCACAAACTGCATCATTCTGCTTCAGAGCAGGACCTGGTAGGTAAAGATTATTCCAGCAATGGGCAGCTCTGCTCTTTAAGCCTCACTGACAGGCATTGCTGAACTTCCAAAGCAGTTTCTCTGTACTCCACTCATTTTCAAGCAACACTTGTATTAGAGTTTCTGTAATGTGAAAGCCAGTTTCCACTTGTCTTGCCTTCAGTGCTCATAGAGAAGATTATTTCAGTTTTTTGGTAATGAAATCGGTGGCCAACTTTTTTATATATTCAAATACATACAGGGCTGCCTTTTCCTATTCATTCATTCTTCCCTGTTTTAAAACACTTCATGCTCCATTCTTCCAGCCTTCCTGTGTGTAGCGAAACTCTCGGCACTCCTTGCTGTGTTCTGGACCCTGCCCAGCTTGGCTGCATCCTTTCCAAAGTTCAGCAGCTGAATCTGAACTCTGTGTTCCAAATGAGGATGTGCTGCTGTTTCATCACCCCGGTTAATGTATCCCAGAATGACACACACATACCTCAACAGCACTCTTGCCTCTTTACAGTGCTTGAACTGACCTGTTACTCCTTTGGGCTCACGTTGCCAACGTAGACGTTTTTCATCACTCCCTATTCATGTGGTTGTTTTCAACTGCATTTCATCTTGGGGGACCACCAGCACACCTAATGGTTCGTGAAGGTCTCACGACATCTTCCAGCGTAAAGGGATTAACAAATACTAAATTGCCTACAAGTATCAAAAGTTTAGAGGTGTGGGAATAAGGTTATTCAGGACTTGTCTTGTTTCATTCTCCAATTTACAGTACATCGTGCTGCTTCTCAAAATGACCAATCTCTCCCTTGGCCCCCCAGTGACACAAGTACCCTGCGGTGACTTCATCTAGGTGTAGCTTCCTTCATCTAGGAGTATATTTTCAAGGGGTCAGGTCATAAAGCCTTCAAACCCAGGTACCTGACATCTTGTGCTGGTACCTATTGGCCAAGTCAGTAACCCTCTCGTGAGCAATGAGATCAGTGTGAAATTACTTCATTTCTGTAAAAACAGTGTTAGTGGCTTTTGCCTCAAGCACCTCCCAATTCTTCTCAGTGTTGTTCTAAAATGGAAATTAAAGGACAGGAGAAATTGTAAATCAATCAGCTTAACTTTGATAACCAGAGAGACGTCTGCAGAGTTGATGTAGACCTTGCGTTGCTTTAGCTCGCTGTTTGAATCATAGGCTAGAAGTAATTTAGTTGGTTTATGACTTCAGTTCTTCTAGTTTATTTTTTTACCTACTTTTAGCTCATTTGTTTCCTCACTGAAGACCTATTGATTACATGCTTTGCTGGCTATTGTGAGCCACGCAGGTACAATTACATTGATAAACTGAAGAAAACAACATTCAGTATTACAGTCTTCTTCAGCAAATGAAATGGTATTATCCAAACCATCAGCTAGTGGGTTGTAAAGGAAGTACTTTTTGACACAGCACACAATTAAACCGTGGAACTCATGGCCACAGAATGCTGTGAATGCCAGCCATTTACATGGGCTTGAACAATGAGATGAATTCCTGCTAGAAAAGCTCGTTAAGGGCCATTAAGTACACAGATGAGGATGCAACTGGGAAGTCCTTAAGCCACCTATTGCTGGAAACTGGAAGGATGTAGGGAAAATACAAATCCATCCTATTTACAGCAATACTCTTCTCCCCAGCCCTGCCCCTTCCCCTGTCCTGTGCATTACTGGTGGCTGAAGACAGGCTACTGAATGAGATGAACTTCTTGGTCTGGTCCTGTGTGCTAGTTCTTGTTCTCATCTGTCACTCACTTGCTTCCAACTTAAGCAATGCAGCAGCACCATCCATTCTGTTCTCCTCTTCTGTAAACATAATGAGATGTACTTGGTGCTCTCCTTCTGCCTGAACCTTTTGTACGTGTTCTGATGCTGTTCCTGGAGGCAGGGCTTTCCCCCCCTCACTTCTCTTTACAAGTAGAACTGCCTGCCTTGTTAACAGGCTAAGGCCGAAGTAGTGCTGCATCAATCTCTTTCTATGGCATATTAGAATAATTTGCTTCCTTCATGGCTTTCTGAGAAGCATCCAGGCACTTCTCTGCCTATTAATTCTTTAGCACTATCAAGTGATTGATGATAAATTAGTTGAATCTGCTGTTCTCTTGGTATTTTGCTAATTGAAGGTTGGTTCTCTATCAGTGTTCAGAAGAATGATTGGGGTTTTTTGTTAGTTTGGCTTTTTTTCTTCCCCTACCCACTGGAGATGTCTTGGGACTTCCCCTGCTGTTCTGTTTCTGCTACAGCTATGCTGGTCTTAGGATTCTAGGTCTGGATATGATGTTAAGAATGTCTTCAGATGCATATAAAAGATTATGGGCCTTTGATATCAAGTCACTGTTTTGGACAGATAGGAAAGTAAACTTTTCTATGAAACAGATTCTGTTCTTCTTTTTCTCTTTTTTTTTTTTCTTTTTTTTTTTTTCTTGTTTCTTATTTTCCTCTTTTATACCAAACACTGTCATAACAGACTCTTTCCTGTTTGGCATAAGCAGGAAATGTTTGGCTGCACAGGGATCTAAAGTATTACTGCTAGCTGAGCATACTCGGCTATTTCAGCTGTTTGCATCCCAAATTTCTTCTGTCCAAGCAGGTTTGTTTATTTTATTTTTTTTTAAGCCTCAGCCAAGGCACAATTTTCAAGTTTCAAATTTAGGATGTCTTTTGACGGTAGCTTTAAAGTCTGAGATTTACTTTTGGGAGGGATGTTTCTGTATTAAGAGTAGGGATTTGGTGGAAAGTATGAGGGGAATAACTTGAGTAACTGAAAAGACTCTGCTTGATTTAAAAAACCTAGATTGTTCAAGGAGACAGGAGGCCTGCAAAACCAGCCCAGACAGAATAAGAACTGTTCCAATACTTGGAATATGTAGGAAATAATGAAGGTTACCAAGTCTATTTCCAATTAGTTTAAAACATCAGTTAACCACAACAGAATTCCTCCCATCTTTCTGAAATCCCTGCTGTATTATAAGCAGTCCATACAAGTGGGCATTTTATAATATACCAGTGTTCTCAGACTGGTGGTTCATCAAGTCACTGCTTACTTTACATCTCAGCTCCTTTGCTTTGACCGAGTTGAGTAGGTTTCTTTTCACTGTGCCTGTGTGTCTAAAATGGGATTATATCCTTGCCTTGAAAACTGAAACATGCCTTGCTTGAGGGATTGTTTAGCCAGGCTGGGTGCCTTGCATCTCAGTATGATGAGCAGCCATAATGCTGCTTAATCTCGAGGGCTGCCTGCCCTAGAGGTGTGACAGGGGGCATCTTGAAGGAAAGCTGCATGAGGAGAGAGATGAAGGTGCTGAGATGAGGTTGGCCTTTCAAATCTAGGTATGCCAATTGCTATAAATGTATTTGCAAAGATATGCTTGGTTGTTTCAGATCCTTCACCTAATGGGAAACTGCTCATTTCAGCAAAATCTGTGAGGGGTGGTAAGGCAGGAAGAGCTCTGACCAATCCTCCTGCAAATATTACCTGGCATGGCAAAGCACTCAGTCTTGCATCACAGAAGCAGATGGAAGGAAGGGCTTCTGAAAGTCTTTGCTTCAATTCACATGCTGTTTCACCAAACTCTAGATCAAATGAGTTACGCTCATGTGAGAGCAGTTCTTCTTGTAAATGAACAAAGTGTGGTGCAATCACTTGTGTACTGCACCACAATCTGGATCTGCTGCCACTAGGAACTTAAATACAACCCCTTCCCTCCCTGGCCTTTTTTTTTCCTTTCCCTGCGGAAGTCTGGCTCCTGCAATGAGCTCACCCGCAACAAAAGCTTCTTGGAGTCCTGTTCAGCTCCAGCTAGGGCCTACCTAACAACAGCTCCTTTCCTGCCATTCTCTTGCCTACTAGACATAGCAACCCTATGAGTATTTGGGTGGGGAAGGAAGGAGATTGCAACATCCATTAAGAAAAAAAAAAGAAGGTTTGTCTGTCTTGTCACTTTTCAAGTGCAGCTGTAGAACTTTCCTTGGCCTTTGAAAGCAGAGCTCTGCCATGTGGTGTGTGCCAGCTGTGGAATGCGTCAGCCTTTGAAGTTAGGCCTTTAAATAGGCAGTTGCAAGTGGCATCCAAATTTAAGCTTTTATAGCTGTTAAGCTGGAGTAAGTTATTTATTCTGACAGTACACTGTGGATGGTAAGACTAAGTCACAAGTACCCACGCCTCTCTAAGTGTATCCCAGTGTTCAAACCATGTTCACCCTGATGGCTACAAACCTGAATCTCTAGAAACGTAGCTGTAGCACGAGCCTCTGGTTGAAACCAACTTTGTATTTCCCTCCGAGGCTTCAGTCATCTCTTCAAACAGAAAACTCTGTTAGCTGTGACTGAAGACTGCTGTGTTCACACCGTTGCAGCCACAGATAAGCAAACCTGTCCTCAAGTGTCTGAAAAGCAGTGTGACTGTCTTCTGTATCTCATTCATTTACTTACAGGGAAAGTGTTCTACTGTCCACAGAGGAGAAGGCAGCTAAAAGCATTTCTTTTCTCATCTGTAGTGCTTTGAGTGTGCAGAAACTTAACTGCCACTTGGTACAACAAAGCACTTCATAGTTCTTAATCTATAGGCATTTCCTTTCTGCAGAGCTATGTTGTTCTTATTTTTAATGCCGGGGATGGGGATAAAAGCTTTGCTTGCACAAGGAGTTAGCAGGTAGAGCTGCACAGTTTTGTCTATTCTAATGTAGTGTGAGAGGACCTGAACAGGCACGGTGAGTTTGAAGCAAGTTGTGCTGCCCCAGCAAGAACTTGCCTTCCTACCTCTTGGGTATTTGCCCTGTACACCTTTATGTAGTTACCTAAATTCCCCCAGTCCACCATTGAGAAGTAGTCTTGTTACTTTACCTGCATACACATCAGATGTCCTCGGAGAAGTGAAAAGTAGAGCTGAGAAAGGGAACTGTCTTGTGTTCCTTTGCTGGTGCCTTCTTGTGAAGTTACTGATGGCGGATTTTCCAGCGTATGCCTGCTGGGACAGAAAATCCAGCCAGAAAAGGGAAAACCTCTCTTACTTTTCAACAATACCAAGTTACATTGCTGAACTTACAGGGTTCTCTTGGGAAATGTCTTTCCCGTCCCCATTGTCTCAATGCAGTGCCTTTCCTAATCGTTCTTTGTCATCTCCAAGCTCCTGGAAAAGTGAGTGTTTCCCAGGGCGGAGGAGGAGGGGAAAGAGTTTGCGCACTGCTGCCTAGCTTCTTATGGCCATAGAGTTAATCAAGAGCAGTGACTCACAGAAAATGAAGACTGAATAATCCAAGTGATTATTTATCACTTCTGTGGTCTACAGGATTGTTTCCTGCTGGAGAAAATAGCCCAAGGCACTTCACTGCTATGGGACATATCTTCATATTTATTATAAGTTTTTCCTTTCTGTAACTCTAAGGTAAAATCTGTAGGAACTCTCTCCTTTAGTATTATTGCTACTCTGTATTCTACCTTCTAACTCTGGGTAACTCGGAGATTGCAGTGGTAGGGACAGAGTTCAACTCCAGCTCTGCCTCCAAAAGTCCCACTTTGGTTTAGGACCAAAAGGGAATCAACCCATTTGTTGGACTGCCCTGAATGCACCACTTACCTCCTGTGCTGCTCCCCGAGCCTCGTCCCTGAACCTGACCCAGCAACTGCCCCAGTGTACTCCAGTTTGGAGCTCAAAGGAGCCATCGTAACCCTTGTAACCTGTAGGGAGTTAATCTTTCTGACTGTTTTCTTCTTTCCTCATAGGACGATGAGAGTCTGAAATACTTGACTCACGAAGAGCAGGATGTTCTCATGTTCTTTGAGGAAACCATAGATGCCTTAGAAGATGACTTGGAGGAGCCTGTCCAGCGTGACAGTGGCATCCACTGTCAGTCTCCAAGGTCAACGGAAGAAAATGTGTCCAGTCATTCAGAGACTGAAGATATCATTGACTTAGTACAGTCAACACCTGAGGGCAGTGACCATGAAGGCCCTCCCAGCAGCGAAACGGAACCAGGTAGTAGTAGTACTTGAAAGTGTGGGGGTGGTTTTTCCCCTTTGACCTCGCCCCAACTTATTCTGGTTCTCATTAGAAACAGCTAAAGCAGTTCTGTACCTTCCTTACTGCCTCGAGATGAATCTGTTACACATCAGAAGCTCTAAGGGCTGTGATTTTAATTTAATTTCTGAAATTCTTGCTGTGACAGTAACTTTGTTTTTTTTCTCACGGAGGTCATGCATACGATGTTGGCCTGTAGTGCCCTGCCTGGTGACTGAGTGTTACGCAGAGTCATCGCAGAGAGGCAGACTGGAGTTCATCAATGTGCTCATGCTCTGCTGCTCTCAAAGACCTCTTAAGGCTTTCTCCAAGTTTTAAGACAGCAGATTGTTTGTAGAGTTGAAAGGCAGGTGATACTATCAGTAAATTTGTGACAAGATAGTGCATGGGATGTTGCTTTCCTCACCCTGGTAGAGTTCACGCTCCGTTTCTGGAGAAAGGTTTTATCAGCCTGGACATACAGAGAGAACCAATGTGTCTTCTGGCTGTTCAAATAATAATTACAGAACTTCTCTAGAAGAAGCAGCTGTTGGAACACGGTGAAGCTGCCGTGCAGGTTTGGATGAATGGCAGAAAGAGGGTTTCTAGTGAAGGTATTGTAAATATGGTGACTTGAACTGTAGTGTCACCTACAAGGTGCCATTGCGAGGAGTTTGGTTATAGCTTCTTCTGGCAGCGTGGGCTGACTTTGAGTTAGCAAGTTTTGGGCGAGGGGAGTACTGATGCTCTTGCCAATGCTAGGTGAAAGAACGCCTTATATTCTGCTCTGCATGAAGACTTAATGACTTATTCCTGCTTTGACTTTCAAGGGTCGGATGCCACCTCAAGAACTGAGAGCCCTAAGCCAGCGGTGCCTGCTGACCTTCCCCCACATCCCCCTGTTCCACCGCCATCGCTGTCTGAGCCTCTTCCTCCTCCACCCCCTCCTCCTCCAGTGCAGCATCCAAAATTGCTTCGTTCTGTCCCCACTCCGCTCATCATGGCCCAGAAGATATCTGAGCAGCAGCTGGAGAGCAGAGTGCGCTTCCCCAGCGCCCTCAAGGACGGGAATTCAGACAGGAAGAAAACACCAGTAGCCAACGGTGATTATTTTGCGGCTCCAAAGCACCCTCCTGCACCCGCACCCAAACTGCACCGGTTCCCCAGCAACATCAACATAACAAATGTCAGTGGCAAAGAGTTCAACGAGACTATTTCCAAAGCAGCAGTTAACGTCCAGGAGCGGAGAGCTCAGGTGCTGGCCAACATCAATGGAGGAGCTTTTCTGGCAGCTGAACTGGAGGAGAAGCTGCAGAGAAATGATTTCTTGCAACGTAACCGAAGTTCTTCCTTAAGGGATCTCTCCTCTGAGCAAACGCGATACGAGGCCCTGACGAAACTCGGCCTAGTTAAGGGAAAGCCAGCTCAGGACCAGGTGGACCGTGCCCCAGGCGCTCGGCAGCTCGACGCGCAGCCCAAACAGGCAGATGCTGTTCCCAACGGATATCAAAACATCCACGAGATTTTAAAAAGTGAGCCCAGCCCTTTCCTTCCTCTGGGCAAAACGGTAACGATCAAACCAGAGGTCGCCCTTGCCGCCGGCAAGGCCAGCGGCGCGCAGCAGAACGCGGCAAAAACTTGTAACGATTACAAACCCCCGAGTCTGAACTTGGACATGAGGAGGAGATCGGGGTCGCTGCCTAGACCTTCGGGATTTCGATCCCAGGGGATAACGGTGAAGTTTTCTGGCCGCGGCTCAACAGAAGAAGCTCGGAGAGAGGCACTGAGGAAACTGGGACTGCTGAAGGAGACGGCATGAGTCGGGGGGGAACGGTGGCGGCGGAGGGGAAAGTCGTAGCGTGGCTTCGTGCTAGAGTAGTCCCAACAGGGTTGGGATCAAACAGACTGGAGGAAGAGAGGGGGAGGTCTCTGCTTCAGGCAAGCTAAGGAGGCACTAGGTGCTGTGGCACGACCGCTCGTCTTTACCCCAGGACTGGCAGCACGTGCGGTCACGTTACAGCGGTGGGCTTCAGCTCTCCTCCCCACAGACACTCACCCGTTCCTCTTTGTGACTAAGAGGAGTTGTATGTAAGTAATGCTGGACTGGAGCAGACAGCATCTCCTTGATGAAGTGTACAGTGCAGTATTGTTGTACATAGCGAACTGAACGGTGAATCTTCCTTTTGCTCTTTCTGAAGCCAAAAATGAGAGCTCTGTTTGTCTTGCCCACATGTGTATGTCTGTCTGTGGGAGCTCAAGATGATGTCAAAACTGAAATTTCGGATGAGCGTGACGCTTCTGTGGCTTTGTGTTGTCTGTATGACCTGGCTTGGCTTCGTGACCTACCAGTGGTGGAGAGGCATCTTCTTTCTTACTCTGTGCCCCCTTGCCTCAAAGCTGTACAGAGGGTGGACAATGTTTTGACCTTCTCCTTGACAGAGCCGCCCAAGCTTTGTGTGGGTGACTGCATCACTCTGCTGCTTCTCTTGCCTTTCATCCCAGCCACCTGCTTCTTGGTCATGCTCTAGCAACCTACGTGTCCAGTGAAAGGCACCGGATAAGCCTCAAGGATATGCACCACGCACCGGTTTTCGCACTGACAGCCAAAGAGTCTCCTGACAATCTGTGACCCCAACTGTTCTGTACCAGTGATGATCTTACAGCAGAGAAGCCATAGGAACAAGCTAACTTTGTACCAAATGAGAGAACCTTAGGGCAGAAGTCTTGTCTTTTACCTTAGGGTTTCTGTGAAGAAACTGTTACTTTTTGAACAGTAGCTGTGCTACACTGAGTAGCTCTAAGTTCTAAGTTGGAAAAACTGTCAGTTGATCTTCCCGTAGTTTGACAGCCCTAATAATCCTCTGTTCACAGCCTTAGTTGATTCTGCCCTGCCAATGCATAACAGAAGTCACAGCCAAAATTCTTGCAGGCAAAGTGGAGTTCCAGGAGAGAGCTGTATGCGAGAGCACGTTGCCCATGAGTGGTCCCAGCTGGTGTTACTTTGCCTCTGTTCAACAGACCTGCTTTTAAAGATGGTCCTAAAAAAGTGTTGTGTATTGGCATGAATTAATTTTTTTTAATATGGCAAAGCTGCTTTTCCACATTAAAACTCCCTTCCCTTTTTTTTGTACACCCCAAAATACCAAAATTAGCCATTTAAAAAATGAAATGCCAAACTCCAGACTCTCTGCAGTTCTTGTTGTTATTCCCGCGTGTTTAAGAGATCTCAGTGTTTTGGTTTTCTTTTTTCTAAAGGGAAAAGCTCACTCATTTTCTGCACTTTCTGAAGCCTCAAGCAACCCCCTCTTTTTCCCAAGTAATAATAATGGATAATAAACCTTGGAGAGGGGAGGGGAGCAGCTCTAATAGAAACTGACACACCCTGCAGCCAGGAGCTCTGACATAACTGTGATAAACAAGTTTGGAGTTCTGATAAAAGTATTTCAAACTTGCTGAGCTGTATTTGTGAATGAAGCTGTCGTGAAGGAGAAGTTCTTCATGTCGTTCTCAACCTGCCTCATAAGTTAAAGGGTTTTTTTGGTTTGGTTTTTGTTTTTTTTTTTTTTAAATTATCTGCTTGCTGCTTCAATTTTTAATCATGTTATGGTATCTCTGGCTGGTTCTGTTCTGTAGTTATTCTTTTCAGCCTTTTCACTGGGTAAGCGATCGCGTTCCTCATTGTGAAAGGCATACCATACATAAGCAATCAGTAATTAAAATATGTGGCCATTCCCCCATCTGGCAAAGCACTTTGGCATGCATAATCAAACGTGAGAAGTGCCACTGGAACAAAGAAGGCTGCTTCTGTGCTGCAAGGAAAGCACGGACTTCATTTTGCTGAGTCTGTAGTCCTAGGGCAGGAGGACGAGCACATAAAATACATCCAAGCACCTGCTTCAGTGCAGCCTGGGATGGAGCCCTACATGTGGATGATGCATCATAATTTATTAACATAACCTGCTAAGTAAATATAAATGTTTCATGACCTTTGTGCTCTTAATTCCCGTTAAAGAAAATTCTTCATTATAAATGGGAAGTGTGCACAATCTTCCTATCTAATCAGTTCTTGCCAGCTCTTGAGTTGTTTACAGCTGAGAGCCCACGCTAAGCAAATGCGGAGGGGTGGAAACTGTTTCATTAAAATTCAGTCCTGTTCACTCTGTAACATAGCCCTATATAAAAAAAAAAAAAAAAAAAAAATTAGATGTTTAATATCTAAAGTATAAATTTTCAGTATGCTGACCTAGCTCGGTCATGTTCTTTCATCCTTTGTGTGGGGCTGTGTCCTCAGCTGGTGGGAAGCGAGAGGTGGATCTTCAGGAGGTCAACAGACCAATTCCTGCCCAGGGAGGACTTGGAACGAGGTATTCATTGTGGCCCTTCATCCTAGCAAATATCCTACTGGTAAATTCTTCTCTGTGCCTAAAACTGTAGTAAGCAAAGCCATGTACTAAATGAAGTTAAGAGTCTAGCTGCTAATAACGTGTATATAAATTTAGCTCTATTTTGTGTATCTTGTTTTGTGTGTATATGTTGCTGTGATTTAACTTCCCCCTCCCCCCTTGTGTTAGAGGTAACTGTCTTGCACAAATCCCATAAATCATCTATTAAACTGGGATCAAACCAATGAAACGATGGCTGATGGGAGGTGGAATTTTTGTTCTTTGTCACTCAGTAGCGTGCATCTGTCTTGGAGGAGGGAAGTGACTTTTATTAATCATAATATCAATTTAATAACTTTTCTTTTTGCACACTGCGGGGAAAGGAGGAGGAAGAAAGGGATAAAGAGGGGAGGGTGAGGGGGGTATGTGTGTGTGTGTATGAAATTCTTTTATCTGACAAGCAATGTGTGTTCTCACTGCTGGGCTTCAGGAGCTGGAACCAGGGTCCTTGTAGGAACAGGTGTTTAGAGAAAAGCCTCTCCCAAAGTTTTGCAATATTAAAATGCCTTTTCTAAGTGGATTATCATCTATGTGAAAGAATAATCACTTATCTTTGTATTTCTGTGGCTACCTTCTCAGGGTGTTACTGTAAGCGAGCAGGATCCTGCTGAGAGTAGAAGTCCCTGTTGCACAGGACAGTTTCCCTTGGGAGAATATTTCCCATCCTTCTGAGCGTGTGTTTGCTGCCTTTCTCTCTTCTGTTTGGGTACTTGCACATGAAGACTGCCAAGATCCTTCCCAGCAAGAGTTAGTGCTGGCTCTGGCACGTGGGATGGGAGTTACAGCTGCTGAGTATAGAGGTGAAGGTTTCCTAATAAAATGGTGCCATGGGGAGGCAGTGGCTGAACCATCTTGCACAGAGCCTTGTCCTCCTCCAAGCAGGGAGGGAATGCTTTACAGCCAAAACTCACAAACTTCAAATAAATGCTGTGAAACCCCTCAGCAGAATGCATTGAGCAATCAGGGGCTGCTTTTTGCTCGGACTAGCCTGAGTTTGGACTGTCGTGAGGGGCTTCAGCTGTGTTCTTTATGTAGGCTGCCCTGAGTAGGGGTGTGGAGGGTGGCATTACACACACCTCCAGCCTGTATCAGGGAGGAACCCTTGAAAGAGCTCTCTTTGGAAGATGGACTTTTTTTTCCTTGTGTATATATACAGGTGCTGTGCTGAGCATTTGTCCAAATATTCTATTTCATAAAATACTGGAAATCACTAAAAAAAAAATTAACTTCCCTTTACATGAGCTGCTACTTTTATCCCCAAGGTAAGACGGTGGTGGCCAAAACACAGCAGCAGGTCTAGCAGCCTGTCCCCAAGCCTTCCAGGGCTGCCTTGGGGCTCGGATGTCTCAGTCAGGACAGGGCAGGTGGCCTCCTGTAAATGTGTCTAGCTCCAGCATGGAGCCAGGGTGAGAGAATTTAACTTACCTGAAGTTTCATTATAGCCTGAGCCAAGTTCCCGTGCCTCACCTTTGCTGTAGGGTAAAACCTCCCACAGCTGCCCAGTTCCTGTCAAGTCTTTCAAGTGGCTGCAGCTTTGGGAATAAGCTTTTAATGTTTTGACTCCTCCTGTGCTTGTTTTATGCACAAGCACACAAATAAATTTGCGTTCTCCCTTAAAAACAAACAGCTCCAGCAAGTGTTGTCCATAAACAGATGAGGCTAAAGGCAGAGGGTCGTTTTAGCCCAGCAGCTGGGGCTGGTTTTCTGTGCTGCTGAGGCACAAACATGAGGATTGTACTTTACGGCGCTCAAATTGTTCTGTAACTGCTGTGATTTTTACTGTGCTGGGTTCAGAGTCTTTAGCTGCCTGGTTTGGCCATCGCTCCTCCTGGCAGAGCTGGAGCCCAGGTGGCACAGCTTGGGCACAGCCACCTGCGCTGCTCTCAGGGCAGGGCAAGGCTCAGGCTGCTCTGGAGGCAACTGCAGAGCCAAGCCCTCGTGGGACACCTTTCAGCTGGCCCCTGTACCCGTAGTTCTTGATGACTTAGGCCCGAAGCAAGTCGTGACATCTTGGCTAGGTCAGCACTGAAAGATGGAGGAGGTGAAGTGAGTGGAAAAACTTCAAAGTCTCTTCACCTTACTTAAATGCGTTTACCTCTCCATGTTACCCTTGAACCTTTCTTTTCCTCTAGGAATCTGACAGCACCTTGGCTTGGCTTCATCTACCAGTCTGCTTTTAATATTTTGAAGAGTTAGGAGCTGGCATCCACGCTGGACTGGCACTGGCTGCAGCTGTGCACTGGTTTGAGTGGGATGTTGGGGCCTGTGGTGAGAGGTTGCACAACTGCAGTGATGGCAGAGGAGCCAGGGGAGGAGGAAGGCAACAAGAGGGGAGCTTGGCCCCTGCCTGCCCGGGGGGCAGTTCTGCCCTCCCCTCAGCCAGTCATTGAGCTTTGCTTGGCCACTCCCTAAAGCGTGAGTTGTGTTTGACAGGTACCTGGTTTGTAGGCAATTCTGCCCTACACCTACTCTCATTAACTCTCCAGAACAAGCAACAAGCTCCTCTACCAGCTCTAGGGGTTGAGTTCAGCGAGGTCATTTTAAGAGAGATGTGTACGTAGATACTGGTGCTTCCTTAGATGTGGATCTGAAAGGAGGGGAAGTCTTTCATTCATCACTTGGTGGATGCAGCCTCCACCTGCCCCGGGTTCCTGCTTTCGGGGAATCCTGGAGTCATGCAGAGGCAAAGACAGAAGAGTCTTCATCACGGTGTTGACTGCCAAACTACAAATAGCTTTTTCCCCTGAGGTAAGGAGGGTCCTTAGACTGGATGGAGCCAAGCCCTTCCAAGGGAACACACCCTTCTCTTGCCTGTTTTGTTTTTGTTTGGTCTTTTTTTTCCCCTCAGAATGGGCCTTTCTCTTCCCATGCAAGATGACCCCTCCCGAATTAGGAAATGCCTTCCTTGAAGCTGTCGGTGCATCCCCAACTACTTCACTGAGTGGTCAGCTGCCTTCTTACCTCAGGGGATCTGTAAGGAAAGATTATTTTTGGTACTGGGGCTGGGCATTACTGCTCAGCCTTTGGCTCTTTCTGCTGGGTCATAATTACCTGCTGCTACTTGCAACCAGTGAACTAAAAAGCAGTAGAGAGCTGAGTAACTTTAGGATTAAACTGAACAGGCGTGGGGAAGGGTAGAGAAAGCAGCTGGCAGGCTTGAAGGAACGACTCGGCCTCAATTTCTCTTTTGTTCTCCAGTCTTTGCACCTGCCCCTGAGCCTTAATGAATGTTTCACAGAGCCACAGGAATTGCAAACTAATGCTGAGAGGTTCCCCAAAGCTGCTGAGGTGCTGGTATCCTGGGAGTCCCTCTAGCACAAAGAAATGTGGCCAGTACAGTGTCCTCACCAGAGGGACAAACAAAGCCCAAGGTTTTTTGCCCCCCCAGTCATTTTTAAAAAGTATTTTATTGGGGGACTATAACTTGATTAAAAACTTGTGTGGACAGCGGAGGTTTGAATTTAAAAGAAAATAAATCCTTAGCCTCCTTTGCTCAAGCACTGAATGAGGGTGCAGCTCCTGTTCCAAGGCCTGTGCTACAGCCAGCCGAGGAACCTGCTGAGCTGCTGCCTGAGGTGGATCCCAGCTGTTTGCTGTAGCCCCTTCACTGGTGATTGCTGCACCACGGACAGTGTCCCCACCGAGCCCCCAGCCCTGTCCTCAGCCACCCTGCTCTCAAACCAGCCCTTCCCACCAGCTCAGCCCCTGCCCCGTGCTGCAGCAGGCACCTGAACAGCAAGCCCGAAGAAAGTAATGATTGTCTCACCTTATCTATTGTGAAAAATGTGCAGGAATTCTCCTGGTGGTTAGTGAGCAGCCCTGCACAGAGCCAGGAGTAACCTGGGGCAGGTGGGGTTAGGACACTGCCCTGTGCCTTTCAGCTCACCTGCCCTGACCAGCCCCGGGGTGCTGCCGTAGCGGAGGAGCCAGGCCATCCTTCCTCTCCCAGTTCCTGCTTTGCAAAGGGAAGATTACAGCAGAGATACTGAAAAAGCATCTGCCTGAGAGAAGGAGACAGGTCAAGGGCTGGTTCACCCAGAGACCAGCCAGATACAGAGGGCAGACCAGCTTGGTGGTCACAGCCGAACATCCCGCTTCTTACGCTTCTGCCTCGCACAAAACTACATCCAAGCTCATCTTGAGCCGTGGCTTGGTCAGCCCAGGAGCGACTCAGAAGCCCTACAGAGCTCACTGCAGCAGTGGGGCAGGGTGTAAGCATCCTTCATGACCCTGGAGAACCAGCACCGAGCTGCGTGGGGCCTTGGAGCCCTCAGCTGCTGCTGGGCCCAGCACAGACTGGTGCTGAAGGGCAGCTCTTGCAGCACTCCGCTCTGACTGCTGGCAGGGGCTTCCCGTGCAAGTCACTTCCCTCTGCCTCAGGCTGGGAGCTCTCCCTTACAATGGCACCACTCGTTTCCTCAGAGGTTTGGGGAGGTCAGCTTCACCAGCAACTGCTCATGAGGTGTTTTTTCCCATCATTTCAACGGAAGCTCTCTACTTTTTGAGCTTCTGTTATTGCAAGCATCAGAAAACTGTGTCATTTTTTTTTTAATGTATTGTCCTGCTTGCTTATTCATCCCTGTGAGGAAGGGCAAGAGCTGCGTTTCCCAGATGGGAAATAAGGCCAATGAAATTAAGCCAAGGAGAAAAGAGCAGAGATGAGCACGACCTTCTGGTTCCCAGGCTTACGCACTAATCCTGAATCACCCTTCCTCTCCCCCCACCACCCCTACCACTGCAGGAGCATTTACTTCCCAACCCAGGAGAAAAACCAGCAGCCAGGAAGGTGAGATTCACAGGGGCGACGAGTCGTTTGTACTCTCTGATTAACAACAATAAAGCCACCCGTTGTACTGAGGCTCAGAGGGTGCAACGACCCCCGAAGGAAGAAGAGGATCTGTAGCAGCTGCCCCAGCAGGAGGGAGATTACTGCTTCATATTTAAACTACTGTTAGAAAACCCTTGTCAGCACGTTTCTATTTCCCATATACAAGCCAGCAGAAGGGTAGAGGATCAACAGCGGCTTCAGGCTTCACGGCACAAACTTCATTACTGGGGAATATTTCCTGCCTCCTAAATGGATTTTGTTCGCCTGATGAAAGTTTTATTTATGGCAGGAGTTCTCCCGTGCGCTCAAGCCCAGGAAATGGGCCCAGCGTGCCCAGCACGGCCGTTCCTGGTACATCCTCTAATAAACCTCTGGGATTTGCGCCGGCTGTGCCAAGAGCAGAGACTTTTCTCTGGGGCATGTCACCTGCTGGCAACAGCAATGCTTCCTCTGAACCCAAAAGCTGGTTTGATTTTACCTTAGGTAAGACTCACAATGAGTAGCAAACTCCTAGTTTCACAGGGCTCGGAATCCGGGCCCAGCCTGAGTAACGAACCCCAGACAGTTACACCTCCTGGGCGCTAGGATAAAAAAAGGGAGAGTTGGCCAAAGTCCTGCTGTTGCATCCATCTTTCCCCCGGCACAGAGAGGCTGCCACAGAAGGGATGAGGAGCTGGTGTCTGCCTGGAACAGCTCGGCTGAATTCCCAGAGAGGAGTGGGATGGATCCTCCCCAGCCAGGCTGACCGCCAGGTCTTCCTCCCAGGAGAGAGCTCTTCCTGCCCTGAACTGGAGGAGGAAGCCAGAGATCCCATCACCACAAGAAGCTTCTCGGATTAGCCAAAAGAAAAGCCAAAGCCACTTCTGAGACCTCTCTCACTACTTGGTTACCCGGGCTTCATTTCCATCACGCCAGGGATGCAACTTCCAGCAACTCCTAGCAATGTAATAACCTCTTACTGGATTCATCCAGTCGAGACACTAAACCTCTCTTCAGGTGGGTTGTGAAAGCTTCACTGATGCAGTCAAGTCTTGCTTCCCAGGAGAGCAGCTCTGATCTTTAGCTTACCAAGAACAGATATATGAGAGAGATACATGTGTTTGTCTATATATGCAGCTTACAAAATTGGATACTGGCACAACAAAGAAGATGACCAGCTCAGCTGGACAGTGACACTGAGCTACAGAGCAGCTCTGCAGCAAGAAGTAACTTTCCCTTGTAGAGCAGACAAGGGCTTCCCCTGACTGCTGGAGGGGACTTCCAGCACTCCTTTCCCTGGAGAGACACAAGCAGGGCTGAGTGGTGGCCCCAGCACCAGGCGCCTGCAGTGATGTGGGGTCCTGGCCATGCTGGTGTGGAAGCATTTCTGAAACCGGCTCCCTTGGAGCATCCTTGGGCTCAGGAGAGGTGGTCGTGGTTGGTCAGGCACTGCTCTTTCATGGCATTGCTCTTTTCAACAAGGAGCCACCCAAAACAAGGGGTCAGAAATTAATGTCTATCCCTAAAATGGGGATATATTCCTTTATTTGATCAAATTACCCAGAGATGAGGCTCTCAAGGGACTGATTAGTGTCTGCAAGGCCTAGGAGGTAGGACCAGCAAGTGGAATGCTGCAGTCCTGAGCAAGCTCCTCAGGTATCTCCAAGCCCTGTATTTGCTCAGGCCTTTCCTTGCATGTTGGGGAGGCAGAGCTGAGAGCAGGGGCCAATGTTTGCAAAATGAAGCCTCTCGTTAACACCATCTCAGTGTTCTCCTCCCTCAGCGAGCTGACTGCAGGCAGAGCAACCCAACCAGTTTGCTCACACATATTTAGAGACGTTCCATGCCCCAGCACACTCTGTCTGAGCCTCTGCTGCCATGAGAGAAGGACACAGGTCTAACCCAAGCCCCACCTTGTATCCGCCAGCCCCGCACAAACACCTTGGGTGACACCTCTAGTAGCCTCAGGCACCTACAGGGTTCAGCTCCAGGTGGTAACACCTGAATTTTGGTGGCTGTGCACACGCGGGACACCCGGCTCCCACTGCCACAGTGGAGATCTCACCTGTGACATTTTGGCAAGGGCTGAACTCACCCTAAAGGAGACACCCAGTAGCTGCTGAGGCTTCACTTGTCAGATCTCCCTCAATTGTAGCAGTACTTCAATGCCTCGCGCATAGTGTAGACATCCCAGCCAATTTCCACACTCAGGTACCTGCTAGAGGCAAGAAGTAGCACCTGAGCACTTTTGCATCTCTCTGAGGCTTTATGGCTACCAGACCACTTCCATTTTAGTGGAACCAGCAGGACATAAGACTTCACTCCTGACAGCATCCCTCCCTGATGGGTCACACCACCTTTGGTGGTGCTTCCACAGAGCTTGTGCATTTTAAGGTCATGTTCCAGTTCAAGTTCCTGTTTTGCAGGAGGGTGATGTACAGAGGGAGTCTCCTCATGCATACAGAGCACGGTAGGTGGTCTCATTCAGAGAGAGTTCAACATCCTACATGTGGGAGGGGAACGTACAGTCTGAAATCAACGAGACACAAACTTCTAAACCAAGCTCTGCCTGCCTTGAAATGAGTCTCCTCACCTGCAGCACCGCAGGATGGAGAGGAGTGGGGACGGCCCGACAACCAGCAGGTGGGATGGAGCTTGCCTAGGACCAGGCAGCAGAGACGGGTTTAGCACTTGAGCTTCTCCAGTGCCAAGGCCACAGCCTGCCGTGGTGGCTGGAGAGGGGACAGGAAGATGCGTTGGGGCGACGAGCAACCGGCTGGAACTGCACTTGGCCCCGCGCAGAGAGGATGGTCCGTTGGGACCAGCTGCTGCAACAATCATCCCTGGGTTAGCACAGAGGCTCTGGTGGCAAGAGGAGAGCTGTCTGGAAGCATTTGCTGCAAATGCAGCTGAGTGATGTAACCAGCCATAAAGCACTGGATAATTTATCACGAGCAGGCCAGCGGCATTCTTGCTCGGGGACAAGCGCAGCCCCGAGGATTTCACACCAGGTAGATAAACTCAGAGGTAGTGTTTTCCCCCCAAATCTCAGTAACTTACATCAAACAGAGGAGCAGAGCACGTAGCCAGGCACCTCCCACCGTCACGCGTCCCGAAACGCAGACACCCGCTGCCTTTCTCCGTCCACGCTGCCGCCGAGGGAGGTGGGACTTGCAGGACAGTGATGATGCTGGTCTTGATTTACCTACAAAATGCTATTCTCAGAATTACAAGGAATAAAACGTGAGATTCCAACAAAACTATGGCGTCTCCAGAAGCTAAAAAAATAAAGCCAACAGCTGCATCCCAGCTAAAACGTTGGTCCGGTGATGGTACCTTGAGTACAAAACAACATCGCCGGCATCCAAAATTGCTTCCCAGGTCCCACTCATGAGCATTCCAGCTATGAAACATGGCAGCGAGAGTGTGACAGGGGTGCCCTTACCACGGTAACCCTGAGGTACTACCAAAAAGTTACAAAAATAATAAATAAAATAAAGAGGGGATAAACACAACAGAGTTTTCGAGTTCTTGGGCTGTCAACCATGGCTTGTCTCCAGCAGAAGCACTCCCCTTTATCCCATGCACAATACAAACTTTTTTCCTCCTGCAAGTAGAAGCCAAAGAACAGATAAACATCTGCAAAATCTCCATTTCTTCCCCCTTTTTAAGTGTCTCAACCATTTTTTTTTTTATTTGCCCAATGGCTTGGGGCCAGGCAATTGGAGGAAAGCAAGGAAGGAGTTTTAACAAAACACTGTTTGTTCTTCTAACAACGACCATAAACACCGAGTGTTTCAATGGCACGATCACACCCTGACAATAATAACTTGAAAGCAAAGTTTATAATTCAAACAACACAAGTAAATGTTTTGACATTTATTCACTTGTTTCGTTCCTGCCCAAATAGTTTCCTACTCCCAGTACACCGAGATCTCCTTAGGAGTGGTTGGAAAAAAAACCTATTTATGGTTGAGCTCTGAAGAGAGACAGCAAAGTGTCATCTCGGATGAGCATCTTCAGCAGGGCAGAATGGCACATGGCCAGGGAAAAACCTCAGTGTGGAAAAAAAAAAAATCAGGGATGAAGCTCAAAAGTGGAAAAAAAAAGGGAAAAAAATGAATACATTTATCAGGGGGCACCAGCAGAGGCAGGGTATTGCCATACTTATTTTCAAAAGTACCCAGTTACCTGTCTGGGAGGCGTGGTCTTAGAGCACAACTTTTGGGGGACAATAATAATTAGCAAGTTTGTTCACTTGCTTATTCATCCGCCCGCCTTCGCTTTCAGCTCCCGCCAGAAAAGCAGCGCTGAGCGTGCAGCCGAGAGAGCCCGGCCGGGCAGCGCTCCGCGTCCCCCGGCAGCGGCCAAGGGCTTTCGGGGTGAGCGTGCGTGGGCTGTTCACTGCCCGCCCTTGGCCACAGCCCCTGCTGCCCCTCAGCTGGGCGGGCTGGCAACCAGCCCCCGGAGCCCATCCCGGGTTAGTTCCCCGAGTCAGCGCTTTGTGCCGGCACCGCGTTTACCCGTGGCGGACGCGGGGCCGGGTGACGCAGGGAGAAGGCTGCGTCTGCCACGCAACGGAGCTGGGCACGCGAACTCCTCCCGGTGACCCCTGGCCGCTCTCGCCCCGCTGCCCTGCCCCACGCCGTCACTGCTGTGCCGGGAAGGGTGACTGAAAAACCACCTGCAAGCTTGAGCGAATCGGGCAGTGCCCACGATGAGGAGGTGCTTTTCCGAACCTCCATCTACAGCGTTACGCGGCACGCGGGTGTCGGTGCCCGTCTGCACCCACCTCTTTGTATGGAACATTTTTAACTCTGTCACAGGAAAGCACGACGGACGCCTCGCTCTGAAGGGTTGGGAAGTCGATAAAATTATAGCAAGTCTGAAAACTCAGCAATTCATCGAAGATTTATAACTTTTCTACTTTTATCAGCCTACAGCACTGCAGGGTAGCAGACGACGGCCAGTGCTGCCAGCTGGAGTTCAAAGCGGTGCCCGTGAGTGTTGACATTCCTGTGTGAACCTGGCACTTGCTGGTCTGGGAGCTTCCCAGTCACCCTGGCTCCATCCCAGAGCAAGGATTCACACAGCACCTCAGCTCAAACAGGCTTTCAAGTGATGTGCCATACATCATAGAAATCACAGACTGATTTGGGTTGGAAAGACCTTAAAGACCATCTAGTTCCACCCTGCCTGGCACAGGCAGGGACACCTCCCACTGGACCGGGTTGCTCAAAGCCCCATCCAATCTGCTCTGGAAAACTTCCAATGATGGGACATCCACAACTTCTCTGGGCGACCTGTTTCTGTGCCTCACCACCCTCCCAGTAAAGAATTTCTTCCTAATCTCAAACCTAAATCTTCCCTCTTTCAGTTTAAAACTTGCACCTGATCCAGTTCCTACAGGTCCTGGTAAAAGGTCATCTCCATCTTCCTCACAGCCCCGTTGAAGTACTGAAAGGCTGCAATAAGGTCTCCCCAGAGCCTTCTCTTCTCCAGGCTGAACAACTCCAGCTCTCAGCTTTCTTTCACAGGAGAGGGGTTCCAGCCTTTGGGATGCCTTCAGGGGCATCTTCTCAGGTCCCATGGATTTAACGGTCACAAACCTGGTGATCTACAATGGGAGGGACTTCACTGCCACAGCGCCTGCCTCAAGTTTTAGGAGCTTGAGAGATGGGGGAAACTGAGATTACCATTGAAAACTGAAACTAAACTGTTGAGTACAATCACACAAGACATTTTCTGGGTGTCAGCAAGGCAGCTCAATGAGCCTCGCATCAGGGAAAACGCAACTTCAAATGCTCAGACATGACTCAAGTCCAAATTCTTTCCAGAGAACGATAAGATAACAGAAATCTTTTACACAGTCAAGGCCATGGAACAATTTCTTCTTCATCTACGTGGAGTTCCCCAGATTTAACTCCTTCCATGCACACTGGAGAACACTGTGTTAGAAAGACTCTGAGAGAGCATCTTCAAGCAGCATCCCTTGGGAAACACTCCCAGAGGAACGTCCTCTCCCCCCAGACGATGCCACAACTAAAATCTGGAGTATTTCCCCAGCAATGTGTCCCACCTGCAGGTCACTGCACAGGAGGAGAGAGGAGCAGTGGTATCAGACACCACTTCATTCATTAAAACAAACATCCTGTAATCCCGAGAGAGCAACAATATTCACAGGTAACAGACAAGCGCTGATCACAAGACAGGTTATTTCCCTGTTCCTGTAGCAAAGCCTGGCTGCTCCCCTGAGCATTTCAAGCCAGTATTCTTTCAAAGAGAAGAAAGCATTCTCATGACATGAAATGAAGCCACAGAACCCCCAGGTTGTGGGGCCAGCAAAGAATAAACAGGATGCAAACATTCTTTTTTCATCAGGTATGTTCAGCCCTGATTGTTTCACTCGCAATGATTGTTGACTTCAGATTTGTATGCAGTGTAACATCAGTGCAGTTTAAAATTACCCTTCAAAAGGCTTCACTGAATCCTTTTGTGATTTTAGCCTGCTCAGGGAAATCCCCAGCTGACCCCAACCTATTTTTAGCAACTAATTTTATAAAGGTATTGCCATCGATTCCAACTCCATCCAAGGCATGAGACTGACAGATACACAACAAAGCTAATGTGAACTCACGTTTTCTTTTTGTGCAGTTATTCAATTTGGATAAATTAAATGCTTTTGGAACTGAGCAGCATGTTGAGAAAAGGAAGTTGACTTCAGTTTGAACCGCAATTAGATGCTTAATTTGCTATTAGGAATGGGTGGCATTTTTCATGGGGGAAGCAGGAATTAGATTTGACCAATGGATATGGTCATACCGCTGTAGAAGACGTTCCTGGAGGAGCTGAGTTGTAAGTGTGATCAACAAATGTACCCACATATGTTATATGGAAAAAAAGGTATGGAAAGAATCTCACAAGACTTCAAATGAAGACCTGGTCTTCCTACAAGGTACTCCTTATAGGGCACGTACATCCCACAGCCATGACCTGGGAAGTTCCTTCTCTGAGCAGAGAGACAATGGTACCTGGAAGCAGCTGTGAAATCATGGGGGTTTTGGGTGACCATACACTTGCAGGATACTGGCCAACTTACACAATGAAATCTGGCAGGAATCTTGAGAAATGCATCTACACACAAGCAACTGCTGAGCCATGCTCTGCAAACTGGGAGTCGTCCATGACCAGTCTGACCAGCAACATCCTCCGGGAAAATGTGCTGCAAAGATTCCAGGGCTTCTCCACCCCTGACCGTCATCACAGCACGTGCAAAGGAGCAGACCAAGGGCTGCACTCGCAGGCTTTCCACTCTCAGTGCCCAATCCTCTGCCTGAAGAATGTAACTTTCAGGAGGTGTATTGTAAAAACCTTGATGACTTCTCTCCAGAGCATCATGGACAAGGTTACGCACTTTAAAACTCAGTGCACCTGCTTGAGCTAATGGCATAACATAACTAGCTAAGCAGAAGGCTGCTGTCTTTAGCTCAGGACTGCCTGGTGACAGAAACACTACACACCCACCATTTCATCTATGTTTTCAGGCAAATTATCACCCAGAGGAGTTTTGCTCTGCTCTGGTGTTGGTTCACATGTGGCACACGACAGCATTTCACCCTTGGGTGTGTTAGCGCAGGAACTGATGCCAACACAAGAAGCCAGGAGAGGGAATTTCATTGCTCTTCCTCCAGCCCAAGCCAGCTTGATTCAGCCCGGGTGACATGAAACACAGATTTGACACGGTGTATGAAAGGATGATCTCAGGTTTCACCACTTGTTGCTAAACAGCAAGAAAAAAATCTTAAGTGTGCTTCAAGTATCTTTCTTAGGGCAGGAATCCTCCTGCTCAGGTAAGATGGCACCAGCTATTTTGACACTGCCCGAGCTACAGCCCCACACTACACCACGAAACATCCTCTCCAAAGAAAAGTCAAGGTGAAGAGACAGACACCAACCCTAAATTACAACACTTTATTGCAGCATTGGCAAAGGTCAGATTTCTGAAGCTGGTGAAGATCGGGCGGCATTTCTGTATGAAATGTTACAATTGTACAAGTCTCTCTTCCTACATGCAGAAACCAAAACCAGTGGTAAAAAGGATTTTAAAAGAGCTAGAAAAAGAACCAAATTAGTAATAACATACAGATGAGCTCCTTAACTCAATTAACTACCTCTACCTGAAAGCAAACAAAAACCTATGCTAATAAATAACAGATTGTCAGAAACAGACCAAGAAACCTCATTTCTACTTTAAAAAAAAAAAAGAAATTCTACTTGTTTCCAGATTTAAACTTTTTTTTTCTTTTTTCTTTTCTTTTTTTTAAACTTTTGTTTGCTTGTTTCAAGAGACACAGAGGCTTATCAACCCATGAAGATCAACAAAATATTTGGATCCACTCCTTGACATCCTTCTGTTAGGCTGACTGGCACGTTTTGGTTTTCAATGATACGTACAATGGGCTCAACTCTCTCCCTGTCCTTAGGCTGGTGTCAGGCTGTTCCAAGCGGTACGAGTCAACAACTCTGTGTTAATCAACTTCACATTCCATTTGAAACCTTAGAAGACATTTTACCTCCTTAGCTCTTAAGGTTTTCACCCCTCCCCACCCCATTTTTCTTGCTCATCTGGCAGCAAAAGGCTATTTCTTAAGCAAAAACTTTCTCACTGAGGAGTGTTTGATAAGAATCCTACTTGTCAGGGTTTTCTTTGAGATTTCACCATTTGCTCCACATTTTTCTACCGTAGATTTGCAGCCCTCAAAGAATAGCCTTCCAACACAAAGTGCTCGATTCGGAGAGAACGTAACTTGTGTCAACTTTAGAACTTTGTTCTCTCCCATACCGGGGTGTCAAAGACCTTTTCCATTCCAGTGTCATCCATCTGAATTGCAGAATTGCAGGTTGATCTTTGTTTTCACCGAGCTGCTCGCTGGTCAAGGTAACCATCCCATTCATTTACATCTGCTCTTACAAGAAAGCTTTTGTTTGTTTGTTTTTTTGTTTGGTTTTTTGCGGTTTTTTTTGTTGCTTGGGTTTTTGTTTTGGTAGGCCATGACTGGAAGCTTCCGCTTCTTCTGTGCGGGGTTGGTTGAGGGGGGAAGAGGGGAGGCTGTTGTTTCTGCCTCACGGCCCCAGCCTGTCCCAGGTTTCGATTCTGAACGCTCTAGACTGACATGCTGAGATGTGTCCACTGCTCATTTCATCGCTGGAGGACTCCACTATCCACAACATCAGAGATACAGGACCTAATGAAATGACACTTGCTGCTGGGTCAACGTCTCCTAAGAAAAGAAAAGAGAAAAGCAATAGTTCAGTGTGAGATACCCAGTACCGTGTGGGTTAGCAACCACTGAAATCAACTGCCACTGCTTTGGATACTCTTTGACCTGCTGCCTATGAACGTTACATATTTGTGTTATCTGCACCCGTTTTTCATGAGCACGTCAGACAAAAGAAAGCAGGAAAAAGTCCCCTCCAGAACCTCAGGAGATGAATCTAATATTGTTCAGAAATAGCTGCCTTACCCTCCCAGACGAGACGCTAACCTAGGGAAGGGAACAGTTGATTTGTGAATTTCTTGAAATACAAGTTACTTTAAATAGATTGCATCTTTTTGTCCAGCTTCTTAAAGCTTAGAAGTGCTGCAGAAATGGCAGTGAGGGCTTTCTAGAGTGAAAGAAATGTTTAGAAACTTTTTAGAGAGGCAACAGTTGCATTAAAAACTTCTGTCGTCCCTTGCTCATGAAAAGCACATCCCCAACCCAGGAAAAGTGACATTTAATTCCCTCAAAAACACAAATGTACACTGAAAAGTGACACCAATTTGCAGTCACGTGACCGAAGCAGAGCAATGCAACCAAGCAGTAACGCTCATCTAGCACCACTAACTGCAGCACAACTGTCAGTTACCCTATCCGGGCTGGTTTTCAGATCATTTCTAGGCCACAAACTAAAATTTAGTAGAACAAAGAATAGCAAAAATTAGACATCTGCAATTAGAAGAAAGCTCCAGGGCTACACACCCAAGTCTCTTACCATGGAAACAAAACAGTTCAAGTTGCTTTACGTTGGTGCGTAAGCCTCAAGTGTTTGTTGACCAGTACTTGAACCCAAATCTAGTTCTTATTGCAAATTTGGCAAGAAGAAGGTTGCAAGTATGTTAAACTGGACAGAGTAACTTCTGCATTTCTTGTAACCGAGAAAGCTTTCACAGGAATTCCTTATTCTTACATATTGCTTTGCTTTATTACCCACTATTTGTGCATTTTATTTGAACACACCATGTGCTTTTATCAGAAGGTACTGAGCTGATGCATCCCTACAACTTACCATGGTCTTGCTCCTGTTACTTGGGTCTAACCAGCTTTTAGGGTGATGTAATCTATTGTTACAATCTTTGGGGCACCCTCGCTATCAAGAACATTGGCTATGTGGTTGCAAAGGAAAAGAACTTGAATTTTAATACATTTAGTAGAATAAGATTTCACCTGCAGAACATTACAACTGAGAAGAAGCCGATAAGAATCAACGAACTGCAGAATTGTGCTTTCATGTCTCCATCTCCCTTTCAAAAGAAAATAACTCTGCCACTGATGCAGCAGGAAGGAGAGAGGTGAGGAGCAGCTGCACGTATCCAGCTTGGGCACAATGACTGGCTCAGTGAAGCGGCAGCTGCCCTGGTACGCCAGGTAAGGCAGAGCAAGCAGAGTTTCCGTGGGTTAGGGCAGGATGCTGCTGCTAAAAATCTTAATAGTGGTTTTTCAAAAGCCTGGTATTTCACACGACATTTCCCTCCAGATTAGCAGACTTGATCCAAACAGCTATTTGTCAAGGTCAAGGTTTGTATGTAGCTGTAATTAAAGACACCTGGAACTGTGTGCGTGAAATGAATCCATTTTTTGCAGCCAACTCCCCCACCTCCCTTCCTTGCTACCAACAGTTACTGATTTTATACAAAGTCTTAAAGTCATCTTTTCCACACCACTGTGCCAGTGTTAAAACTGCCTACGTGCTCCATAGGACAGAGAAACACACAGATGCACTTGTACTTGCCTATGGCCAGAAGAGAAAACTGGACCGTGTTCCGAAGGCACAGAAACATTATACCACAGTACAGGCTATGAAATAATCACAATTATGCACACGTGGAGTCGGGGGAATGCAAGTGAGCAAGACAATTTATAGCTTAAACTGAAATGGGTCCAGGAAAAATCTATGAAATCAATTCCTTTCTGCATGTTGTTGACACCACAACAATTCTCAGTATTTCTTAACCCGCAAGATCTTTGAAATTAAATTTCACACTTCTCCCTAATCCTTTCGTGTCCTCCATCAATCCACAACACTCTGGGCATTTCTGGAGTACTGTATTTCTTCACAAATTTCAGGCATCTTCCTTCTCCCCCAACCGCCCCCTCTCCAATCTCACTGCGTTGCTTAATCTCACCTTTGGTGCTCTCTGTTCCCCCCCCCCCCCTCTCTGTCCCCTAATCACATTAACCAAAACCAGGAACACAAAATAGAAACACAATCAACACCTGGAATGTATTTTTCTGTTTTAAACAAAATGCTCTTTCCTGAACAGTTCTTTTCTTTGGTTGCCTTATGCTGGTGAACACTAATTTTTTTTTCCTTTCAGATGCAGGATCTTTAGAGGGGAGGACAAAGAGGAAAACAGCATCTGAAGTTGAGACTCCTGCTCTGAGCTGCTCCCTGTGCAGACAGCAGAGGTAACTCAGAGCTCCATCTCTGCCTTCAGCTCTCCTCCCACAAAACTGGCCTTAGAGAATAAACAGGACATACAGATTCCTGTATACTGGCAAGAGAGGAGAAATGTTGGAGAGTTCTAACTTAAGTCCTGGAAAACTTACATTCAAGTACCTGTCACAGCACAGTCAGCTTCTTTCCTGTCTCACAGATCGATGGAACTGGGGAAAACATCACTTGTCTTCCACATGGGAACGTGCAAGTGTGCTCATGGATCAGGCTGGGAGGTGACTCCATCCCCCAGGAATGGATGCAGGAACAGATTATACCCGGTCATTGCATCTTCATATGGGCCCAACAAAAGTAAAGGTCTTTAGATCGATTCTAAAGACGTTCCTTCTGCTGCTGTGACCAAGTTCTTGACAGCACAATTGGAAATTACATTCTGTGGCACATTAACCTTGCCATTTTGTGTTGAAAAGCATGTAGCCCTGGATTTTAAATAGCTGTCAGCAGTTTAGCTGTACAAGAATATATTAATGTATTTCAGAATGTGAGTTTCTGGACTAATAAAATACTAAGGTGCCCCAGTCATTTCCTAACAAATCTGAATTATCAACTCCCATACTGTGAACATCCCAGATTCAAATAACCCACAAAAGTTAGACTCACCTAGGTAAGACAATCTTACATTGTGCAAGGTGTTCTATCTGTTCAGTGAAAATAAAATACTCTGACAAAATCAAAGCAAAGTCACAGAATGCAAAGCAGGCTATTAAGAGGAAGGTGTTTTGAGGACTGGTAGGTAGTTTACAGAAGGTGACAAAGCTGAAGGGGTTTTTGTTTGGAACTATTATTTATATCAAAACAACTATTTTTAAATGAGTCTTTGTAAATGAGTATGTTAATAAATGAAATCTTTCCACCCTTTCCCTCTAAAATCTAACTGTGACCAGGTCTATCTTCACCTTTGCTATAGGGGTTAGACTCTCACCAACCAGCATCATATTGCCAAGACAAAAAGCCAAGGACCTGGCTTTTCTTATTCTTTTCCATTCAATTCCAGGGCAGTTCACTGAAAGATGATGCAGGATTTGGAAACCACCCACACCATATTCCTACCCTGGGCCTTCCTCCCATGGAACTGTTGAAAAGGGAGGTTGGAATTTCTCTCCTGACTCCGAGTGGCTTTCATGGAAGGCTCGACCAGCATGTCAATGTATTTGGGAACAGGATGTAGCACATGGTCAAGAATGACAACAGAGAAAAGGTCAAGATTAAAATTCTGCTGAGAAAGATGGCAAAAAATAAGGTGAACTGAGCTAGAATACAAATAGAGCACTGAATTTTTTAGTATTTATGATACCTACAGGGTGAAGAGGGGAGTCATTTCATCACAAAAAAATCTCTGAAGCAAGAGCAAAATATTAGTGCTACAGTGATAGTGTTTCAATATTATTTTAAATACAAGGGATCATTGAAAAAGACAACTGAAAAGTTCAAAATCAGCGAGATGTACCAAGGGGAGGATCTGTCAGTGCAAGACAGAGCCAGACCAACAGCCTGGGGCTAGTCTGAAACCATGACAGTTTGTGACAGAGCAAGGGGATTTAGGCTGCCCAGGACTTCCAGTGCGTCAGTAAGAAGTGAACTCAAGAGTTTCAATATGGAATATTGGTCTGTACATCAACTACATAGTGGGTGAGTTAGAGAGAGTGTTCGTCCAGTAGATGAAACAGGAAATCATGTTAAATTCACATTTTTCCTTATTATCTATGCTCTGATTTTTCAGCATTAATGAAATACTCTTTATTACGAGCATATTCAGCTAATAAAATCCTAACATCCTGTTATTATCTTTATGTTTCATTTTTCTTTATTAAATAGGTTAAAGAGAAATAAGAGTCAGATGCAAATAGGAGACTTGAAAATTACCAATTAACTGGAATGAGATTTGGCCTCTCTGCTTAGGTCTGCACCCCACTGGGCCTTCTGACAGACAGATCCTCTTTCTTTACCATACTTTCAAAACAATGGTGAGTTTTGAGGCTACTGCTTTTAATAAGGAGAGGTTTATTAAGTTAAACTCTGTGGTAAGGCCCACTTCTCTCTAGTCTAATTTTTCACTGCAATTCTTTTTTTCTTCTTGGTAATCAATATTTTAAAATACATTTAATAAAATGTAGTTATTTACATATTACTTTATAAGCCGTCTAATTGATCTCAACCCTCCCTCCATACAGGAAAACTTTTTTGGAAGTGAGAGGCTGTTCTCCAGGACTGTAAGAGAGTATTTTCCTAACAGTCAAATAACTGAAAAAATTGACTTTTGTAAATTTTTTATATCCTGAAGGCATCAGTTTAACAGCTCGATGGCTACACTTTTAATACACAAACACTATAGAACCAGAGGCAAGAGGGAAAACTGTTGCCTTCCCAGTTCTGCTGAAGCAAACCAAGGAACCCTACTTTTAATGAAGTCACAGTACATTATCTTTAAGGCCAGTCAGCCTTAAATGTATGGCTCCCAAAAAGCATCTCCTCCTTGCAGGATTAGGAGGTCTTAAAACCTGAGCCATACAAGCAGGCAATTAAAAATAAACAGTGATAAACTCCCAACTTTTGATCCAGCATTTTGCACATGCTAAATAATAAGAAATCTGACAACACCTGTAAACCTCAGTGCATTTAATTCAATGCAGCAAAAGGACAGTGTTAGATAACCAAACACCACAAAAGATTTCTCTCCTGTTTCTCTCCAAACGCATGCTATACAGCCACAGCTACTCATTCATTCTTTCATTTACTGGGGGTTTATCACAGGCCAAGGAGGTGACACAGTGGTGGGTGATTTTGGTTTTGTTTTGGTTTAGAACTCTGCTAGACCAAAACAGTCACAGAAAAATTTAGGTTCCAAGGGCTCCCCGGAAGCCATCTAGTCCAAACCCTGCTGTGACAGCAGGGCTAATTGCAAAGAGATCCAGTTGTTCAAGGCCAAAAAATCATATGAGAGAACTCAGTGCTGCCTTCATTAATTTTTAAATCATCCATTAGGATAGGTAGATTTGAATTTAACTTTCTAAAAGACGTTTGAAACATGGTGCTTAGGGCCTGTTTAGCAAGACAAAAGTAAAGGTAAAAGCACCAAATCGATTTCTCTACTCTTAACAGTCCTTGAAATGCAAGGAAGTCTTCATCCCAAGCTTATCAGAACCTCTCAGATTGTGTGTTACAACGGCAGCAACCAAGAGATTTACTTGCACACATTATCCCTAACCTCAAGATATTTAGAAGTTGAATACCTTAAAGAAAGTAATGTATGTTATTTCCAATAAATTAGAATTACTATTGCAAGAAAAGAACATACCTGTCATCTTCATATACAAAGAAGAAACAACCCAACAAGAGAGAACATCTCATAGACTCCAAGAAACATTTAGATTGGAAAAGACCTATAATTATACATATTGGTCTTATGTTGGAAAGTGAAAACTTCTCCCAAGAGATTCTAGAATTAATAGCTCAGTTTCTATTTGCTCTCAGCAAATCAGAAGGTGCTCTGGTGTGCTCTTAGAGTCCGTGGGGCAACAACTAAACCATGAGGGTAGTCTGAGCAGAGAGACTGCACTTCACCCTTCAAAGTCAGGAGATGGCCTTCAATGTGTTATCAAGCACAAGCTCTAAAAACACAGGTGCCAATCTAGACCAGAAGCAGTGGACCCAGTCTCCAATAAATAGACCCCTGCTTATATCTCTTCAGTGGGGGTTAAGAAAAGTAACGTTTCCTTAGTCCAGGCTGCGATGGCTCAAGTGCTGCGTGACCGCACTCCTGAGTGCTGCACTACACCACAAATAAAATATGCCTATTAAAACAAACTTCCTGGTGCCTGCTCTAAGGAGCTTACAGATTAAAAGAAACAAAGAGCAAATCACATAATACAAACCTACATCAGAATTGCAAGCACATGGCACAGTTATTTGAACAAGCCGATGCTACTTAAACTGCTTGCTGGTCAACATCAGACCTAATTTACAGTGAAGTTCTGAACTACATTTTCCCTAAAATATATTAAAATAGAAAGCTTCCAAAAGAAACGCGTGGCAAAAAAAAATAAATCTGCAAATATCACATCTACTGGTCCAGCTGCTATGTTTGAGCAGCACTGGTGAGGCTGCACCTCAAATACTGGGTTCAGTTTTTGGCCCCTCACTACAAGAAGGACGTTGAGGTGCTGGAGCGTGTCCAGAGAAGGGCAATGAAGCTGGTGGAGGGTCTAAAGAACAAGTCCTGTGAGGAGTGCCTGAGGGAACTGGGGTTTGTTTAGCCTGGAGACAAGGAGGCTGAGGGGAAACCTCCTCACTCTCTACAAGTGCCTGAAAGCAGGTTGTAGCGAGGTGGGGGTGGGTTATATCTGAGTTATCTCTGCTTAATTTTAAAAGTATATTTATTTTAAAACGTAGTCTGCTTTCAAAATATAGTAGTTGGGCTTTTTTTTTTTTATTATTAAAAGTAGTATCTGTCCAGGGTCTCAGTGGAGTGAGTGATCATCAGGAAGTTATAAAATGCCTATAAAAAATGTACCAGAAAGAAGTTGGCCATGTTACTGTAACACAGGATGATGACATTACACTAACTTACTTCTAATTTACAAAGACAGACCCATTAGTAGACAAAACCCATTAGCAGGTAAACTCGCCCTTCCCACTTGCTGCTCCCACCTATCCACCTTCAAAAATTAACTTGCAAAGAAAAAGGAGACATGAAAGCAGCCTGCATTTCACCTGAAACTGCCTATTCAAATTTGTGCTGCAGGGTTAATTCTCAAGTTTAAGTGAGAAGAAACAGAGACATTAAAGCTGTAGACTGACCATTAGACAATCTGGAATGGCCCATTTCCTATCAATACTGGTTTTAATATGCTCTTACACACCATAAATCAAAGGTTCTCCTTCCCCACTTTTATTTTCTTTCCATTCAGGGCTTCAAATACAGAAGTATAGCTCCCAAATTCACCCAACTGAACAAGCACAGCTAGATACTTTTGAAAATCCTCTCTTTGAGAGAGCAGACTTCCATCTTTCCCCTATAAAAAGGGGCTCACACCACCAGCCATTGCACAGTCCTCTGGCTTCCAAACCCCTGTCAAGGACATTTTATGGACACTGTGTTAGAAGCACAAAACACTGCTCAGTATTTTAACAGAATGCTTTAGAAGGGAAGCTACAAATGCACTTGCCCTACACAGATCATTATCTGTTTCAATTACGAAGGTAATTACTTGTCTAGAACCAGAATGACCACATTTAAAGGAAAGATTGTCCTACCTCCCACCAGTTTTAAAGATTAGATCTGCATTAGGTGCTCCCTTGGGATGCTGGTACCGAGGCCGCCGTTCACGGTTGGTGTTTGCTGGAGCTGGACGCTGGGCCAGAGACTGCAGCATTTCTGTAATGTTGTACAGATCAAGAGTTAGACACATTTTCTACACATCTTTTATAAAGAGGAATTTACACAAGAACATTTCATTGCCATGTAGTAAAAAAAAACAAAAACCAACAACAAACCAAACAAAAACAAAACCAACAAACAAAACCCCAGAAAATATTTTCTCAAAATATTTACCCTTTGCTCTACTTTCAGGTTAACACTCCTCAAGTTACTCCAGCTAATTTTAAAAGTTACTGAATTACATAGACAGCTTTGACAAATCCAAGCTACCCCATAATATGAACTTGTATTTCCAGATGCTCTTACAGCAGGAACTGTCAGGAATGGTTTTCGTTACAGGTGCTTCAAGAAATGAGCTGCAACCTTTTCTTTCCGAACGTATCAGCCATGGCTTTATCAACAAGCAGGGACAAAGCTTCTCAGCAGGAGGAGAAGCCACAACATTAAAGTGCCCTGAAATAGTTACAACTGCAACGTTGCTGCCAACTTAACTCGGCAAGAAACGTGTCCTATAATTAGGCCTTGAGAAGCCAGGTATTTCAGTCTAAGCCATAATAGGATCCTTTTACAGGGAAGACAGGTACCTGAGCAGGGTGACGCAGCTGCCCTACATTACACCAGCTGTCCCACAGATGGAGTTTGTCACTTGATCATCACTGGGGAAAAATAGGTGGGTGCAGAAAGAAGCCTAAACTACCCAGTTTAGCCCTGGGCATCCAACTTGTGGGCATTTCCTGTGACTTGATTTCTAAAGTTTCATTTCATCATTTTAACGACTAAAAAAAAAAGGCTCTTTGCCAAGCTAAGTTAATGGTTATTAAGTATCCAATATAATTGCAAATACATCACAGGAACCTCCACGTAACCTCTGCCCATATGTTAGTGCATCTAATGGAAAGTATTTCTGACAGTCCACCTGTGCAAGAATCTGTATTGCTCAGCAAGCAGACAGACGGAATAAACGAAGGGGAAAAGTGGAATAAGCTGTTAAACAGATTACATTTGAAAGTCTGCTCTGTCTGGTTCTCTAATCTCTGGTAATCTGGTTGGAGACACAGACCCATCACCTGCTAGAAACAAAACTTCCACTGCTCTCACAATGCCTTGCACAGCACAAAACTACATTAGAGTCTCTGGGCATTTACAAACTGCACCCCAAGCTCTCAGTAAGTCAGCCACCTAGCCTTTTGGGAAACTATGAATGTTTTAATGTACAATATTGATGTCAACAGTTAATCAGCCGTGCATCCACATGCTGCATACCCTCCAGACAACACCTGGAACAGGCAAAGAAAGCCATTCAACACATTGACAGCTCATTTTTGTCAACATCACGAAATAACAGCCTTCAAAGCAACTGTGCGTGCCGGGAGAGAGCTCTGTTGGCAATGATGAAACACAGGAAGAAAAGAAGAGATTCTGGTACATTGCCAGCCAGGTGCTAGAAGCAAGGAATGAAGGATCAAGCGTATGCATGCCTGCCTCTTCTGTTTGCCATGCTGCAGGGGAGAGAAACTATTGGGGTTTGTGCAAAGCTGGTAACTGAGGAGATGACTGCTGGAGAAGATAATGGAAGAAATGGCAAGTGAGCACAAATCATTAGCTAGGCTGAAGGCACGTCACCCATCGTTGATTTCAGTGAAGAAAAATACTAAATTAGAATCACTCAGTCCCTAATATTTCTTTAGATTAAAAGTGTTTGTAATAATAATACTACTACACATTGCTGAAGTGTTAAATAATTATCTGATACTACTTGGAAGTACATGGGTGAATTTTCATCTATTAGCTAACCTGTGCAGATGGGAAAAAACCCAAATGTATGTGCAAATTTTAGGACAACCCTGAGGCACGCTTCCAGAAACTGAGACTTCTTCCTTCCCAGGTAACTTCACAGCTTGAAAGAGAAATTTCAAACCAACTCACTCTTCAGTGGGTACGTATCAACCTGTTACAGGCAAGCTGGCTGTTCAAAAGTAACAATTGACTGCACAAATCTAAATAAAAAATAGTTCCAAAGAAGAATGTAACCTGGCCTATTTAATTGAACCTGATTAAAAAGTCTTTTTTAGTTTGGTATGTATCACTCAGGTTCATAAAAAAAAGAATCAACTGCTGTTGTAAGAAAGGATGTTGATTATGGAAAAAATAAAACTATTTCTATCTGCATTGATTTTCCTCTGATATTAATGCTTTATACACAGCACCTACAAAAATCTATGAGAAAGTTAAAAAAAAAAGATATTGCCAATTACTGGTTATCAATTGGTATCAGTTGTCTGATTTGTTTCTTCAGGACAAAAAAAAACCCCATTAAAAATCCATGTGAACTTTTTCGGATAAGAAGCACAATTGCTCACAATAAACTCCTACATTAAACAGATTGATTCTAAAGATACCAACCAGATCATATGACAAGTCATAAAACCCCAAACGCTCTGACCAGTAAAAGTATCAGAAATATAATTAATGATGAAAACCCCACAAGAGCCTGAGAAAACCACTGAAGTATCTGATTCGAGAGTCTCCTGTTTCTCTTCCTTTTCCACAAATGGCCTTTATAAGAGGGCAGTGTCTCAGAAAATGATTTTTTGATGTTTAAAACTAAGAATGTCTCGTGTTACCATTTCAGAGCTCTGTAGACACTCTGGAAAAATGCTCCTTTTTATGATTACAAGTTCAGCTCTTGTAGTACTGAAGTTCTGAAAGGGGTGTTAGATTCCATAGGGGTTTTAGAATTAGAGCTGCTTCAATTTAAATTTCCCATTTCTTGATGAACAATGACCTTTCACTAAATACCTTAAATGAGATTTCCTGCTAATTAACTACTTATACTGTGATTACAACCAGACTGCAATATCTTTACAACAACAACAGAGCAAGATGAAGATGCTAAATGGAAATCCTAACATAAGAACTGAATACCATCAGTGTTTATTTGTATTACTATATACCAGCTTTGTTTAGTATTTGAGTAAACCAAAGAAAATTCAATCTGAAATGAAAACCTCAAAACAAAACCTCCCAACAGTCAAACACGTCAAGTGCATCAGTTTAGGGGCCACATGATCTGTTCTATTAGCTGTTTGCTTCAATCTGTCCAGGTTGCAAAAGGCCCAACTTACATACCTTTCAAAAATAAATTCGATTATATAATTTGTATGAAACCTTATTCTGTTACTATATTCTTATGCTCCAGATCTGTAGCACCCTTAGAACCTCTACCACTAGGAAGCTGAGGTGACAGGTTTTATTTCTCAGGTGAAGGTGAACTCCGTATTTGCAAGTCTTAGCATAGAGAGTCTTCATCAATCCTGCTATTAATATCTAAAATGCCTATTAATATCTAAAAAGCAGAGTTTAAGTTGCACGGAATTAATTCCTCTTGTATCCAGCTCAATTGTCTTGCAGTAATGGACACAACACCACAGATTAGTTCTGCGGTATCTTATTTTTAAGGAAATAATCTCAGTTCTTGTCCTTTCCCTAAACAAATGGAAATGCTGAAACTTGAGGCCCACTTGAAAACTCCCTTTCATTGAAGAGCTATAAAAAATTCAAGCACAGAGACCAGGAAGTAAACTATGTACAACAAACTAAAACACAGGTTTTCCACTAACTACTGTATATCAATATTCAGAACTTGAACTGCTAATTATCATAAATAATGTTTTCTGTAGATCTAAGAAAGTTCCTCTGAAAATAAAAATTAAATACTTGGTTAGTTTCTTACCCTGGTAGTCCTCTTGTTCTTGTCGTTCATTGATATCCAAAGTGAGCTTTTTCATCCTCATTCTCTCCTCCTGTTCAGCTTGCTGCTGGTTCCAGTGGTTTGCAGCAAGTTGAGAAGACATTGGTACATTTAGGATCTTAAACTGCAAATGAAAATAAGTTCTTAAGTGCCCATCACAGAAAAAAACCCCACAAAACAACAAACAAAATCAGGCACAAAATAACCTAAAATACAGACGAGCTACAGTTATTTCTGTGTTATTGTGACAAAATAATTTCTACAAAATTTCTACTGGAAAGTGTGCTGTCTATTGGTTTTAGTCTGGTTTGGTGTGTGTTTGTTTGTTTAAACTCTCATATAAGGTAGCCTGAGAAAACACACTCTCCTAAAGACATGGAGAACATACAAAAAGGAAAAAAGGCTGATGTACTCCTAAGGCAAGAGACTATTACACAGAGTATTTATGGGAACAAAATGGATTTCCTTTCCCCAGGAACACAGAGCTATATGCTTTTATTTCTTATTTTCATACAGGCTGATACCCCCACAATGAATTAGACTGGTCTCGAGATAAAGGCACCATAGCTGGCTCAGAAAGCTGCATTTCCCTCCAAAGGTCTCTACCTTCCAAAGAGGTGAAGCCCCTGAGCAGAATTTCTACCATTATCCCTTGTGGTAACAGGGGAGAAATGCTCCAAGTGTTTCAGATATTCCCCAGCACTCCTTGGCCAGTACTCTTGGTTTTGTAAGTGATTCTAGCTCTATAGTGCTTCATATTAGTCTGAAGACAACTGTGGTGTCAATTTTAATCATTTCCTCCTGCCCCACACCCAAACGCCCACACTAGATATTCACCACATTGTCTGATCTGCCATAAGCTACGTTAAAGGTAAGCTTGGTACTATTCCTATAGAAATACCCTCTCTCCCTCTGAAAAGTACAGCTGAGATTTTCAGAGAGGCATAAGGAAGACACTTTCTTTTTTCTCAGACTTAGAAAATCCAAGTTTTTATTTCCGCTAAAGAATTTTTTGTAATTGTTGTGAAACAACAGAAATTATTCCTACTCTTGTCCTCATCTAAAACAATAGTTTTCAGAAACTCCTTAATGCTAAAGTTTGTGAACATATTTAGAAAAATTTCCCTTTCTCCTTCAGCTGCACATCCATTGGAAAGAAATATTTCTGTACTAGGAGTAAAGTAATGTATTTGAGGATAATCACTCTCAATATTCCATGAACTCCTCCGAATCTTGCTTTTTGTACTTGTCCTCTGAGATATACTGCCACAGAAATAGAAGCACAGCAAATTTCTAAGTCAAAAGCTTCACTGTCCAAAGCTGCAGCCAGAAAGCTGCATTATCAAAACCTCTGCTGAGAGGGTATAGAGCAAAAGCAAAGCCTTTGGTGTGTATTGTTAGTTTTTAATGCAATAGCCACTAAGAAACCTGAAGGTATGTATTAGACAGTAGTACCTGACTAGCAGCAGAGGGATGAGGAGTATGAGAAGACACCAAGTGCTCAGATGCAGCATTTGAAAATAAACTGTGCTTGAAACAGTTAAGACAGAGTCCTGCAAAGACCTGAGGAAAACCTGTGTACAGTGAAACGCTATCACCTACATTTATTTAGAGAAGACAAATCAGGGGGACAGGGGGAGATTAATAGCATACTACATTAAAGATAAGTTCATTACTAAGGTGTGCAGTGATGAATAAAAATAAGAGATCCTTGAAATTCCAAGAGAAAAATAAGTTTTAGTTATTTACTGCTGAGCAGTATATGCATGCTCCCAGATATTGCCCAACGAGCTTTACACAAGCTACACAAATAACTAATCCACTAGCTGCATTTTAGGATAAACCCCATTCCTTATCTTCACCACTAAATTCCTCATCCACCTTAATATGTCCTTTACATTTTACCTGTTCTGTGGATTTATCAGCTTAACAGAACTGGTGTTTTCAGACAGGATGCTTCAAGTAGTAAAAAAGAAAACTGAAACGTGGAAGGGTGCAAATGAAAGAAACAGATACAAAAAAAACCCACCCCAAACTGGTAATTAACAAAATACCACTGTGTCCCTATCTCAAGGCAATCAGACAGTTGCCATCTGTAATCAAATCACTGATGACAATTACTAAAGGATATGATGATTCCTGAGCAAATGAAACATTTCCGATTAGCACGGAGTGAAGAGCTGTATCAAAAACCTCTTAGAAAAATCTGTGAGCTGGGGATGGACAGAAGACAACAAATTGAAGAAAGATCACAAATGATCATTCAGAAGACTAGGTTACAGATTTCATAAAAATATCACTGAAAAAAAAGAACTTCACGTTCCAGGACAGATTTGACCATTCCATACTTAGTACTTTTATGAAGCCTTGCTAAAAATCATTCCAATGAAAAGAAATCTCTTGTCTTGGGTATTAGACAAATTTCTTGACACTATGTGACTTCCTTTTATTGTCTAAATCTCACCTTAGTTTACACTTAGCTGGCATAAAACTCCTTGGGCAGTTTCAAAAACATCAAGTGGTTTGAGACCTCAGCTTTGATCTTATAAGAGCATTATTTCTTTACTTCCCTTCACTCTCCCGGCTTATGGATAAATCACGATGCCATAATCTAATTTCCAACAACCATGTTCAGTTGAACGCCACTAGTTTCATAAGTTTTGTCATAAAACTTCTTTGCTACAGCTGACAGGAGAAAAACCCCAGCCATCTATTGCCAGACACTGGTCTACCCAGTATCCTTATTATTGTCTGGTTTTAACTCTATGACAAAAAAAGATAAGATGTGGTGTACTTGGTACAATCAGCCTGCAATGACTATTAATTCAGGTTGTCTGCTGCTGGCAAAGAGCAGTCAGTTTGGGGTTTCTTCAGAAAACTGTTTCCCAACGCTCTCCTAAAATCTGGCTGAACACTGGCTTGTGAACCCAGCCACTGGACCTCAACTACCAACCTCCAGAAGGAAGCACAGCATGTCTCATTTCCATCAGCAAGTACCTTCCTACGATGAAAATCCCTAGTTCCAGCTGCACTGTTGACAAAGAACAGGGACCAAACCAATGGCTAACACAAGCAGCGCTTCGGCTGATGTCCCAGGGAGGTGGTGATGCTGATCACACCAGGGGCTGTGCAGATGAGAAGTTACAGCCTTTCAAGCTGTCTGCAACCTCCTTCTGACTGTTTTTAAAAAGCTGAAAGTTTACAGCTCTAACTTACCAGTAAAGTATGCGTCCATCACTTCAACCTGCTCATGCACATTTAAAATAAAGCACTGTAAGGAGGAATCATTATTTTCTTTTCAACTCCAGCTCTTCTTTCCTGCTTATTTTTCTATTAAAACTAAGACATATTTTTTTCTGAATACAGAACTATGGACAAAGAAGCCTTTCATTGACTTGAGAACTGAAGTAGTCTATAAAGCAACTGTTTTCTACATTTCTAGAAACACTGAGAGGAGTTTTGGCAGGAAGAGCCTACTCCCAAAACCAAATATTGGGGGAGGAGCAGGGAAAGCTCCTGAACAAGTTCTGCTTTCTTTGTAAGCCACATGTTGGCAATATTTTCCCCTCACACAAAACGTGAAGATCCTAAAATTCTTGGTAGCTACTGATACTCCCAGTAAATAATCATTAAAAAAGCTAAACACTTTTTTTGTTTGCCTTTTCTTCCTTAAGCAGGGTTCTCTTAAATCCCTTCTCAGCCCAACAACAACCGTTAAAATTTCCCACTCAAAGATTCCACAGAACTCTGTATACAACATTTGAATTCCAGGAAAACAGAATAGCCAAACATACATAGTAAGGCAACCAGTAAATCACCACTACTAAATGCAAGCAGGTATTGCCACTTACACTTTCCAGGCACTTATTTAGCACAGCACACATTCACTGGTTCAAGAGTTTTATGAGAAGAGACCTCAATTTCTACATGGATTTTTCAAGTGTCTTTCATAGGAAGGAAGAGAAAGACTCTACTTCAGGTTTATACACCTCAACTGTTAAGCCTACTGTCACAATTCAGGTAACAAGTCAAAACAAAGTGATGACATGGATCTAAATGCTTGAAACGTTCAGAAGCATGGAATGAAATACACCCCTGGTTTTGCTTTCCACATAAACTCGGTCATTTATTTTCATCATTGAATTTATACAACTGAAATGAAAAGGTTTCTTTAAGAGACCTAAACCATGATGAGAAATGCATGTGGAATGTGTTAGCTATTGATATGTTTACTACACATTTGCAGATCTAAGAAAATTCAAACATACACTGGAAAAGAGCCAAGACAAATACACAGCTTGGCTGCATGAAACAAGGGGTTTATTTTTTTTATCAACATGATTTCCACTGAAGTTTCTCTGAGACATTCACTCAGTGTGTTCTGGGATAGTCCTTAAAAATGTCTTCAGAAATAAAAATGGTTTTTTGCAAGTTGAACAAATTTAGCCAAGTGGCAGTTACTTAGGAAATGGAATTTAGCAAATGCCATATATATTGATTTGAACCTGAAAGTGTTTTCAGAAAAATCTGTAGAATCTTGAAAATCCTGGACTAGTGCTGTTGTTTGGTTGGTTTCTTTTTTTTTTTCTTCAGCCCTTCCAACATTCAGTGGCAGTCCACCAATCACATATGTTCACCTTCTGCAAATTACGTGTATCTTAAATACATGTAAGACACACCACTGTCTCACTGGTATAATTCAACCACAGAATTTTCCTACATGATTTCTATTAACAACCAAGAATTCAAATAAAAAATTACATATGTCAAAAAAAAAAAAGTTGTCTGTATCCCACTCTGAGGAAAGGACGAAGAAATAAAAAATTCTGTGATTTCAAAAAAAAAAATCATCACAGAATGTGAATTTAAAAACAAAAATGAAAGGATTTTATTTATTTAGACAATACCTATACACTACATAAACACTTACCTGCTGTTTGTTGCCTTTGCGTGTTAACATGACAAATGGCATTGTGTCTCCAGACTCTGACTCTCCTTCCCCAGCTCCAAGTGGGGGACCCTTCTTGAGCTGGCTTTTGAGATGTAGAGGAATAGCAACATCCAACTGATGTACTTTAACAGATTCACCACTCCGTTGCTATTTAAAAAAGAAAAAGAAAGAAGTAAATTTTACAAACAATCAGATGCTAAAAATGTCAGGCAGTCTGGCAACACTCATATTTTCATGAGGGAGAAAAGGTTTAACCTTTGAGGAAAACAGAGGAACATAATATATAAATGTATTATATAATATATAAATATATTAGGTTTTATTTTACTTTGGTTTCCTTGCTTGTGAAGAAGAAAGTTATGGGGACAGAATACCTCAACTTTTAAAGGAATTAACAAATAATCCATGTGTAGTATGGTGAGCTAAGCATTAATCACTTACTAAAAAAATATAAATCAAACATAGTTAGCTGTACAGTAGATTATATTAAGAAAATAAATATTTATACCTGAAGATTTTCTAGCATCATTTTATCCAATGCCTGAATGAAGTCCTCGTCTTCTGCACAAGGGACATGCTTCAGTCCTCCTCCTTTAATCATTACTTCCTACAGCAATGGGGAAAAAGACCCCAAAAACAAAAGCAAAGCCAAAACCATAAAACCTTACATTAGTTTCAGAAATATTAATATTCAGTCTAGAAGTGAGTGGAAAAGTACCTTTATTGCTTCCATATCATACATAATAAAAAGATTTTTAAAAAATGCTAAGGAAAAAGGTTTTCAGCCTGGATTCTTTTCTTGGAAGAAGTATTTTCTGACCTTTATTGCCTCAATGACTATGAAATCTGGCCATTCATTCTGACACACTAGTGTATGCACGGAGGTGTGTATGTACACATTCTAGATAAGGCAACAATATAAACATATGTCTATCCCTACCACACCTAATTTAACTAATTTTTCCATTAAATCCATGAAGTTAGATAGTATTTCAAGACAAATACTATCCTTCAGCATTTGGAAAGCGAACATGACAACAAAAAATGTCTGAAGTCAGTATTTCAACACATTGTTCTAGAACAATCACTACTTTCCTTACTATCTAACTGCAATTCAGGCTCAACCGGATGGGTGGTTTTGCTACAGATATTATAATCTGCCCAGCCCAAATTTGTATTTTAGGAATTTTACACCTCTTGGTTGGTGTCCTTTTCACTTCTGAAATCAAGCACAGTGCAACTAGTTTACCTTGATGCATCATATCAGTTTGCTACCACTGCTGTCATTGCAAAACCATCACTTACGCAATCTTTTCCAGTCTAGCTACCTGTGAAAGTGCACAGTCCTGTGCAAACATGTTGTAGTAAAGCTGACAGCGTAAATATTTACAGAAGGTAACAAGGAACGTTTGCAAATATATAAATAGGCTCTAAAACCTATCTGACAGAAGAGCAGGGAGTGTTCTTGCTGTGTTTTCCCAGACGTTATGAGCAGCATTAGAACAAAAATTAAGTAGAAAACCCCTCAAAGATGCAGAAGTCAACTTTCTTGGCTAAAGCTACAGCACTTACTGTATTCTCCTCATCAGTTTCATTTTCCTTATTGGAGTCTGTAAGGTAATCCGTGTTTTCTTCCTCCTCCTCTTCACCTTCTTCCTCCTCATTGTCAGAGCCCTCCTGAAATATTCAATGAATAACTTCTGACTATTCTAAAACAAAAAAGACCACTTGCATCTGGTTCCTCATATACATGCACCTTTCCTACCCTGTCTACATCCAAACCTGTTTAGTTCAGCCTTAGTAAACTTGTTTATGTTTTCTATATAATGTTTCAATCTGAATTCACTCAGCTTTATAGGACATTTTCACAAACATATAGCAGAAAACTGGGAGTACTGGCTGACATACCAGATGGCCATCCTGCTACTCAGAGGGAACTCCACAAGCTGGAGGAATGGACTGACAAGACCTTGAGAAGTCCAGCAATGGGAAATGCAAAGTCCTGCATCTGAGAAGCACTGACCCCATTCACCAGTACAGGCTGGAGGCTGCCCATCTGGAAAGCAGCTCAGCAGACAAGGATGTGGGGTCCTGGTGGACAAACTCACCAAGAACCAGCCATGCACCCTTGCAGCAAAGGCAGCCGACTGCATCCTGGGTTGCATTAGCAAAAAGTGTTGTGACAGGTCAAAGGTGGTGATCCTGCCTGCTCAGCAATAGCAAAACACATCTGGAGGGCAGCACCCAGCTCTGGGTTCCCCAGTACAAGACAGATACGGACATAATGGAGCAATAGGCCGTGAAGGTGATTAAGGGATTGGAGTGTCTGTCATAGGAGGAGAGGCTGAGAGAGGTGGCATTGTTTAGTCGGGAGACCAGAAGGCTCAGAGTGAGGGAAGATCTCATTCTCTAGAATATCTCAAGAGACGGAGTCAGTCTTCTCAGTAGTGCCTAGTAACAGACCCAGAGGCAGTGGACACAAGTTGAAAAATTTCATTTAAATGGAAGCAAAAAAATCCTTCTTTACTATGATGGGGTTTAAACACTGGAACAGGTTGCCCAGAACAGTAGTGGAGCCTCCATCCTTGGAGATACTCAAAACCTGACTGGACATTGCATCAGGTAACCTGCTGTAGGTGACCTTGCTTTGAACAAGGGAGGTTGGACAAGGAGATCTCCAGAGGTCCCTTCCCCACTCCACAACCATTTATGAATCTAATGATACTACTGATTTGTAGGTAAAGGCACAAACCCAGACAAACTTCAGTTACTTTAATGCTGAGATGCACAGACTGAAAGAAAGCTTCCTAGTAAATCAGCCAAGGCAGAAGGAGAAAAAGTGTTTCCAATTTCCTCCATGAACTCATTTTCTCTTAACGTTACCATTATCACCATGTCAGCTTTGCTGTGTCATAGAGACAAGGCAGAATTTCTATGTACACGCCTTTTTTTTTATTGTCTTCACTATTTTTTTTAATTCTAAATCTTATTGGCCCAGTAAACAAGGAAGGTTGTTATGCTCCATAAATCTCTTATTTATGCATAATATCCAGGCGTACTCTGAACACCTGCTATTTTTCCTACACGACTGCTTTGACATCTTGTCAACACATCTGCTTCTACAACAGATAAAGGAAAACTATCTGAAAGTGTTCTCATGTCAAAAAAAACCAAAACGATTCTTTTTGTGGAGAAGCAGCACCCACTCTTGTGCAAAGCTGTCAGGTTTAAGTTTGGGCCATAATTTCTCTGGAATAAGCCTCAGACACTCTGTATTCAGCCTTCCATATATACTAAACTGGGGGAGAAAAATCCTCCAAGCACTGACTGGGCTATGCACACCCACAGCTCACCCTTGCTGAAGCCCTTCTGTGTCACAGAGTTAGCAAGTAACAAGTAATCTAAATATTGATTACTTGTTCTTTCTATAAGAGGCAAGGTAAATTAAGTTCACCTCTTCTTCTGGCTCATTTACTTCACTTTCATTTCCAGATTGTTCTTCTGTCTCTGCTCCACCCTCCTCCTCCTCTTCATCCTCTTCCAGATTCTCTCCTTCTGTAATGGAATCTTTGGAGTCTTTGTCATTCACAATTCCTGAAATTTGGAAAAAGGGAAAGAATTAGAACAAGGAACTAGAACAGAATTGGAACACATATAACCACTCAAGCTCTATGTGGAAGATCACTTCAAAATTTCATTGCTACTGACCAATACAACTTCCAACGGGTCGTAATATTCAACTTCTGAATGAAACATTTTCTTTATAGTTACCTTACTCACTTGAACCTCTGAGGATGTAGATGACTATATCAAGTCTTTAGGAAATCAGAGTCTCTTCCTGAAGCATTACCTAGTGTGCTCATCCTGCTTGCAGACAGGGCTGGCAGTTCTTTCACAGTGTTTTAGTTCATCTTGCACTCTTCCATACTGACCTGCTCCCCACCTCTGTCCCTCAAGACATTTTAGTTTACTCTGTGTGTAAGGTACCAAGCCTAGCTCCCTAAACCTCTGCTTTCTTTCAATAAGGTATCCTTCAAGGTAATACCCTTATCTAGACTACTCCCTCAGTAGTGAAAAGCACATTTTCACTTCTTTAAATGCTTCAATGTCCAATTTTGTCTTAGATGCAGATTTCAATCAGAATTATTTTCAGAAAAATATATTTAAGAACTGAGCACGGTTCCAATTCAGGAAAAAAATAAAGATCTGTTTTTAGAGAACAGCTATTGCAGAAATTAAGTGATCCAATACAAAAAAAGAACAAGCTTCCAGCATAAACTATTGTTCTCATACATTCTTGTATTTTTTTTCCATTAGTTTACAAAGCCACTTAATCCTCCATTGGATCATGGTTTGAGCTACCAGAAAGCAATGCTGACATCAGCCTTCTGCAGCACAGCTCATCTAAGGCAGTGATTTCTCAAAGGTTTTACTAAGGCATCAATACAGCTACTATGCCATGTGTCATTCCTATTTTGACATTACACCAACCACACTTAGGGTCAGCCATTCAGTTTTTTGGACGGCCAACGAACACATCAGTTCAGTGCTCATGGCACCCCTTGTTTGCTCCCTGCCAAAGAAGAGATGCAGTAGTCTGCAGTTCTTAAGTAGGATCTAAAGTGGTTTGGGGCATACCAGATTTTTAAAAAATTTATTTCCCCACCCCCTCCATCTCCAGCCCCTCCCCCCCGGTTTCGGCCCGCGGGCAGCGTGGCCGAGCGGTCCAAGGCGCTGGATTTAGGCTCCAGTCCCCGCGGGGTCGTGGGTTCGAATCCCACCGCTGCCAGTTCGGGTCTGGGCCCCTTCCCCTCCCCCCTCCTTCATTTTACACCCCTCCCCCCCCCTTATAAGGTTTGCTCGACAAATTTCCATGACCCCAAAGTGCCACCTGAGGGGGGTTGGGAGGTCCCCGGAGACCCCGAAGGG